>JAXGGA010006241.1:0-71314 GCA_038373865.1 Uloborus plumipes
TCAGGAATCTAAGAATCCACACCACTGACTTCAGAGCATCGCCTATGATTTAAATTATGAACTAGAACGTCTCAAAGACGGATTTATGCTTGAAGGGTTAACTTTAATTCATTCTGGAGTAGTTAACTCAGTTGATCAACCTCTCATGCATTTTACAAAATTATCTGCACGGACAAGAGCTGTTTCAGTGAATGGCTAGGAAACCTGCAGCTTCAAGTGGGATCTGGACTACTGGAAATGATCAGAAGTGCAATGCTGACTGAACATATGTGTTGTTGCCTTGCTGGGATTCGAACCCACGCACAAAGGCGTAAGAAACTCTACTGTCTTTCCGGTGCGAGGCGTAATGGAACTCACCAGTAAGACTCTTTCTCAGATGACACAGCTGAGTTGTAACAAGCTGCTTGGTACTAGCTTGCAATCCTGTCTAATCTATGACTATCAGGGGGGAAAGCGAAACACTGGAACCAAATGTTTTGGAAATTACCATGTTTTAAGAAAGCTAACTGCATTTTATTGAATGAAATGTCAAGTTTATGTTTTTCTCTTAATTAAGTTGCTCAATTGCGCGCATCAACGTCACCAATTGAAAACTGACAACAAATTTTCAGTCTGCCAGTCATAGTTTCTCCCTTGCCTAGTGGTGTCAGCCAAGTCTGCTGTCCCGGGTTCAAGTCCCAGCTCAGCATGGATGTACTTATCTCTCCTGTCCTTTCTTTGTGTGAATGTGTTGTTATGCTGCGAATGGTTGCCTACCCTATAAACGGGTCCCTATGATATGTGTGTACTGAGGAAGTCGGACATCACACCAAACGACGATACAGCTGAAAAAAGTGAAGCATCGCACCCAAAGACAACAACGACAACAAAATTTGAAACTTACCGAAAAGCGTACCAGTAGCGGGCATCAAAGAAGGCAACCCCAGACTCGATCCGAGTGGCTCGCGTAAAATCCAGCGTCATTCTGCTGGCCAGTTGAGTCTGTCGGCGCCTATTATACAGATTATGCATACGAGTGGAAATCATCAGGAGTAATGCTATTCATGTACCACACCCCCTACAATGCTCGATCATTTTTTCCGTGACTTTAATTTCTACGTTATAGGTGAATTACCCTACACTTCTCGTGCAGAAATCCATGATTACGCATTAGCGGGCCTGAGGGGCTGAATTTCCTTCAACGCTACAGTGGCTACGGCCGCGTGCGAGGCAACAACAATGATACTTCGGATACAAAAAGTTTGCCTTTTCCTCTTTCTCTGCTTGCTGATGGTTCTGTGAGGGGCTCACCCATTTTTGTCTGTAATTCTTTTGCCTGCAGATGCTTGATTATCGGTCCGGAGGCACACAAATGATGGTTATGCCATAACTGCTGCTTATGAATCGCAAGCTGGAGGTTTTGGTAATTGGGGGAATGTCGCTTACCTAGGAAAAAACATGAATAGATAGCAAATTTACGCAAAAACTCAATATTTTTTTTAACTGAGTAAACTACAATGTTTTAAGATCTATCTTGTTTTTCTTAATCTCCAATCAAAATATCGATATGTGACTACAACTAATTTTCTTTCACCGATGGTGATTTTAATGTATTAGATAATTTAGATTGTTACTACATTCAATGTCTGTTACAAATAATTGACATTCTTTTCAAATTCATTTTCGCGGAAAAATTTCTTCAACACTAGAGAGTAAAACTTGTTGCTTTGCTTGCCATAATGTTAATTTATTTCATTCTGTAAATCAACTATTTGGAAACTTTGCCTCTTTTCTAAATAAAACTTTACCTCTCTTGCTAAATTCAGTTAACATTGTTAAATGTATTTATTCTCGCATTTAATTTTTGAATTTTGCAAAAAAAAAAAAAAACTATGTATAACTTATACAGAAAAATCTGGTGTTCAAAATATTGAAGCTTTTTATTTCAACTATTTAAAATGTAGTACATTTTATTTTATAATGTAATTAACATGTTATCACTTTTTGCTTTTTTTTCCTTTTAGTCAATAAACACGTCCGCATTCAGGGTAACCGAGAAGATCTTGCAATCATTCGGGCCCAGGAAGGTGGTGCTTGAAGTCTGAAGAACAGTTTCGATCAGCTAAATTTTTTTTTTTTTTTTTTACACTTTGATAGGCTATACTGCGTCAAACGGTTGTTATGGAGTAAAAAAAAAGTGCCACAAAAAGTGAAATTGCTCATAGTGTCAAGGACATAAAATTTCTGAATTTTGGAAAGTTTTGCCGAAATGAACACATTTAGTAAGTTTTACAGTTGAATAACAAACCAAAAGAACTGATGAAAAGTAACACATTTTTTCCCCATAAACTTTATATAAAAACTAACGAATACAAGTGTTAGAATTTAATCTGAATACAGTATTTTTTTTTCTTGTTTTTAAATAAATTAAGTGTGCAAAAAAAAAAAAAATATTTCAACTTTATAAACAAGCGATCTTTTTACTTCAAAATAAAATCTGCTAAAAGTGTGAGAACTGTATACTGGTTTTCATTGCTTGCACTGTGGAGTGGACATAAATAAAAAATTTAAAATAAAATCTGAAGTTTAGCATGAACTTTTATGGTCCTATTGAGTATTGGGCAATTCCACGTGACTCACGTTACAATTTGACGAGATTTTACAAAAGTAAATGCTATATATATTAAAGAAATACCATGCCTGATTTAAATAAAGCTGTTGACAGTCATCTGATATGCAGTGAAAACCTGTGGATGTCAGCATTTTAAATTTTAACAGAAATAGATGGTGTTTCAACCTGAATTTAACATCGTGACTCACGTTACAAAAAAAAAGGAACTCAAGTTTTTTGGATAATTAAAAACCTAAGACTCCTGCTCTTTCAGAATAATAAAATTTAAAAACTGCTTTTCATGGCACAAAATATGTTTCTAAGTTATGATATATACGAAAATAAAGTTCATTCTGCAGTCACTAATTAAGTCATTCAATATTTTGAGTGTGACTCACGTTACATAGTTTCGTGACTCACGTTACATAATTTCGTGACTCACGTTACATCTCCGTTTTAGTCCTTTACTTTACATCTTATTTTGAAAATTTTGTGTAGAGATTTCACCTAAATTCAATTAAGATTAATGCTTAATGGCTTGTTTTCTTTGGTTGATCAGTTTTAAATACAATAAAACCTCTCCTAGCGGTCACTTTTACAAAGCGGTCACCCCTCTTAACGGCCAATTGTTCGCAGCACGAATTTTTTGTCCCATAGACCTAGGGTTAAAATTCTCCTTAGCAGCTGCCATCTAACCCCTCTGAACGGTCACAGAGTGGATTCATCAATTCAATTTTCCAAAACATATGTTTGTCTTTTTTTTATACTACTTCCCGTATTTTCTCTGTGGCTGCATTTTACTGATTTCAAATTCTCAATTCATACATCTGGAAACTTTTACAGGATACTACACACCATTACATTTCATCTGATACTAATCATAACATTTAATGTTGCATAATGGCTGTAAAATTAGTTGACTGCTGTCAGAAGTAGACTCTTCAAAGTACTTACTTTTCTCATCCACTACTGATGAATAATTAAATTTTAAGCATCTCAAAAGAGAACAAGTGAGATGTTGACCTTGCTCTTTAAAATTTCTCTTATGTTCCAATTTTATATGTATAAAATTTTTTTTTTCTCTCGCTCAAGCTAAATTTTTTAAATCATTTTTGTTTAGATTTTCTTGGGATAAATAATTTTTTCAGCATGAGTTCGGTGGACATTGAAATCTTCTTTTCAAATGTATATTACATTTACGGATGAGTATTGAGTAACTCACTTATGACTACAGTTTAACTGTAAGGTGAATTAACGGAATTTCTCCTTGTTTTGGCGAGTCTTCCTTAGTGTATTTACATATTTGTATACTTGTTGAAGCGATATTTAAGAAGTTTGAATTTAGCCAAAATTTCCTTCGAAAGTTTCATATGTTTATTTTTCAGCTTATATTGAATTGCTGGAGACAATATCCTTAGCTTTTCGACTTTTCTCGTTAGACATTCCTTCATCCAGAGACAATATTTCTGTTTACATGCAATGTACTTCCCTTCTTGCTTCAATTTTTCTCGGCGCCTTTTCTGTCATTCTGCGGTTACTCGTTAAATATTTAAAAAAATTCTTTTACTGGAATTAAAAACCTTTCAAAGATACGGAAGAAAAATATGTGCATGCATATACACATGCTACATATTGGAAAGCTGAGGGCCAAAACAGGGACCCAGTGCACTAATTGAAAGATTACGAAACACTAAAAGAATTAAAATTACGCTATTTATATTTAATTTCATCAGTATTATTAATTATATATAGGTGTGTACAAGTGCTAACCCTCCCTTTAGACCCTAAAATACCATTAGGGCGCATTAAATACTTTGAAGAAGTTAATATTAGCTTGTATTGGCTGTAACTCACTTTTCGCGTGACTCACGTTACAAAATAAACATCCTTATTTTCTTAATAAAAAAGCAAAAAACTCTAAACTGGCCGATAATTTCTTTTTTGTAACATACATGAGTAGGAGAAACAACAAAAAAAAATTTCATTTATAAGCTGTAAAATTTGGAAATATTAAAAAAATTAAGTTTTCGCGACTCACGTTACACAAAATTTAATAGTTTAAAAACTACTTAAAAAAATTATTTTAAGAATAAATTTCAAAATGTACTATTAATAATTATTTTCTTATCGAATAAATCTGCCAGGAAAAAATGCAATTAAATTGTGGAAACAGGCTAAACCAATAAAATATGCTCGTTTAAAATTGTGTCCAGCAGAGGGAGACTTTTTCAAGATTCTGAGCTCATATAACAAGTTCTCTTACAAAAAGAAAATGATTCACCTGAAGTTACCTTATTCTCATTTGTAAACTTCAATCAATATAGAGAACGTAAAAAAAAAAAAAATAAAACAATTTTTCAACATTTTTTTTTAACACCGAGTTCCCATGTTGCCTGGAATTGCCCTATTGTAAATTTAAATGACTAACCATTTATGCTACACATGTTTGTTTTCATCATTTAATGTGGACATAAATAAAAAAGCATAAAAGTTAAACATATTGAAATGTAACATGAGCTATGATGGTCTTATTGAAAATTTAAATGCCTAACCATTTATGCTACACCATCATTTTTTGTAGACACTCGATATAAAAAAAAAAAAAATAATAAATAAATAAATAAATAAAAATTAAACCTATTGAAATTTAGCATGATCTTTAATGATTGTATTGAAAATTGAAATCCCTGCACATGTTTGTTTTCTTCATTTACTGTGAGCATGAATAAAAAATAAAAAATTAAACCTATTGAAATGTAGCATGAGCTTTGATGATCGTATTGAAAATTTAAATGCCTAACCATTTATGCTACACATGTTTGTTTTGCTTCTCCTTGTTTAATGAATTCAATTACTATCTCGTTCACTTACTTTTGTTCGACATTACCTCAAAAACGAAAGTTCGAACGTGGTTCAAACGAAGTGATGCTAAGTGTGTTGGTGTCTCGTACTTCTGTTTTATTGGCTTTTAACACGCCACTATGTAAATTATTAAAGCACTCTTTTCTAGGTAGTTGGGGGGCGTGAGCATCGCGCTTCTGTATGCGGTATGTGATTAAGATCTTAGTTAAAATGAAAAAAAAAACACTCATAAGCAGGGGCGGATTCAGAAATGGGTTTTGGAGGGGGCAACTGGAGATGGATAAGTGGCTCCCTCTCCTTTCATGCAATTTTCATCAAAGCTTCATGAGGTGTTTTTAAAACGTTTTTACTTCCTTTTAAATAGTAAAAAAAAAAAGAAAAAAGAATTGTAATCGCAAAAAAAAAAAAAAAAAAAAAAATCACCTAAACTTCGGACTAAATTTCTGTTTTGCTCACCCCCGAATGAATGTTGAGTAGTTTTTTTGACCGATCAGCACGCTCGTACGAACCAATAAACATTTAAACAGCCGAAACATCCATTTCGATCGAACTGAATGAGGACAATAAAAATATTTTTTAGCATTTTTAGCCAAGTAAACACTAAATTCTATGCATATTTTCACCCAAATGCTATAATAACGAACGGTAATAATTACAAACATTCTTACAGTGATTATAACACGAGAATTAATGAACAGACCTACGTTTTCATTTTGAGTTTTTTAAAATTTAGCTACATTTTTATCCAATCGAGAGAGTGTTACAAAAAACTAAAACTAATTCCCATTCTTTCCGTTCAGTTTATTTTATGAATGCACCGATAGATTCGTTCTTTGATAAATACTGATTCAATGAAGACTTTTTTTATACAAAAAGAATATATATTATTTACGGAAACATTTCCAACACTTCTACAAGAGTATTTCATACATTGAAAATAGAAAATATATGCTTTATAAATTTCGTCAAGCATATTTTTATGCTTTGCATTGTAAATGAACATTTTTCACTGTGTAAGTACCGAGGGATCTGCTAAAAGCTTCGAGTTATTGGTAGTTAGAGTTAGTTCTCCTCTCCAGCCTTCTCAAGAGCTCGGGATTAATTAAGAAACTTCAAGATCAGTGGCGTATCCAGGAATTGATTTTGGGGGGTGCACATCGAACATCGACACTGTGATGAGAAAGGAAAAAAATCAAGAAATATGGTGAAACTTTAAAAACGCAGTATTTCGATTTAATTTTTTCTATTGAACGTTGCTCAAAGATTGGTTTTATTTATTTATTTATTTATTTTTTTCACAATACAAGAACAATAAGGCGCGGGTACATCGCTCATTTTCCTCTTACATTTCCACAATTACAGAATAACAATTAGTTTTGCTTCTTATTGTTGAAAACAGAGAATCTATATACATAAAAGACTACTTTTGAAAACGTATGTCCGGGGTAATCTTCCAAACTACTGAACTGCTGCAATTGAAGCCTTAATATTTTCGAATGTGTGAATTTCCACAGATGAGAGCTTCCAAATTGAAGAATTACGCCAAGTATGACAATTTCTCGGCCTTTCTTTATTGACTTTCATCACGACACTATGAATATTACAAGTCCGCATCCTGAGTGTTTTCAAAGGCGTAACTCGACACTTTTGCGAGTGACATTGAATTGCATTGAAAGAGAGATTGTCCACACGATCGCTAAGAAGAACGTTTATCCAAACTAATGGTTTTTGAATTATTAACTAAGCGTGTAACATTTTAATGGAAACTTTATACTGCCGTGGGAAGGTAAAGGGTAGTATCTGGGGAAATGCGTTTTTGAAATGTTTGAAGAAAAGCGTTTTGTATTTCGTACCAACAGGGAAATATTGGAGTTGGACGTTTTTTTTCATGCTTTATTTTCAGCGGAAACCAAGTAAGGAAGTAGTAAACCACTGCTTCTAAAGCAGAGCTAAAGCAAGGCTACGTTGACCACTTCGTACGTTATCCCGCTTCCAATGTCATGTTCTAGGCCCCTGAAAAAGGCTAAACTGATTAAATTCATTTTTCTTTAACAGAAGGTGAGCTTAATATGTTTTTCTACAAATAGATGAAAATCGTTTTCCATCAATAAGACTTCCACAGCCCCCCCCCCCTTTTTTTAGATTCTTTTTTCAGCATAAATTAGTTTTATAGTTGTTAAAAGCCACTCTGACATTTTCGTTATGTCTTACGGTTTTATGTGAAAAAAGCTTCCTCTAATGGTCTGACTCCCCCCCACCCCCTCTTCACAACAACCGAGGATCAGAGCTAGTGACACTCTTCTTATAATTTTTCCAGAAGTTCATATGGCATGTATCGTTTATCACCATCCGCATTCTTTCTATATCAGACGTAAACCATCCTCAAATAATGACGATGATGAAACGATGAAGACGAGGAAAAAATGAAAATGAAGATCGTCTACATAGTTGATCAAGCGATTCAAAGCATAAAAACTCTGAAACTTTTTTTTTTTTTTTGCGAATGCCAATTAGAAAGCCAAAATTTGCGAAAG
The DNA here is from genome assembly GCA_038373865.1 of Uloborus plumipes. NCBI lineage: Eukaryota > Metazoa > Arthropoda > Arachnida > Araneae > Uloboridae > Uloborus > Uloborus plumipes. The sequence continues at coordinate 7,987 of JAXGGA010006241.1, forward strand.
GTGTTAACATAAAGCGTTCTACTTATGGAATTGTATCTAAAAACAAAAAGCAATTAAATATTACACATTTTCCCAACTAGTTCATTGGATGAGTCTCAATTTTCAAATTATACTTAGATTATTAAACAGCTCCGTTTTTACGTTTTCCTGTTTGGTACGTTTTTCATACACATTTTTCCAACTAGTTCATTGGATGAGTCTCAATTTTTAAATTATACTTAGATTATTAAACAGCTCCGTTTTTACGTTTTCCCGTTCGGTACGTTTTTCATCACTAGGTCCGACTGAAAACGTAAAATCGGGGTTCCTCTGTATATTCGTCTGGGAGTAGCAAGAAAGGTTTGGAGTTAACCTGTGATAACATCTATTGCTCTGTTCCATTTCAGCACAATCTTATATCGTCACATTTTTATTCCTAATAATTTGAATCTGGGACAGGTGACATTCTCCTGCTGTTGCTGTCAGCATGTCCACAGTTATATCTCACTACGGAAAGATTGGGTGCCCTTCCCTTGAGACGTTGATTTATTAATTTATTTTCATACAAGACAACACAGGAAAGAAATACAACACAAAGAAAAGGAAAACCATACCAGAGCGCCGCCGGGAATCGATCCCACGACCTGCGGCGTTATGGAGTGAAATTTCTTTCACAGAGCCACAGAGGCCCCCTTGACATTTTCCTTCTTCTGAAAAAACAAAATATTTTTGAACGTTTCACATTGCTTAGGTACAAGCAATTGACACGTCACTAAACATTATAAAATGGAGAATCGATAATAGAAAGAAAAAAAAAGTATTATTGATTGGTGTAGCTAATAAAAAAATAGAAAATCCCACAATCCTTGGTCATGATTTTTACTGAAAAATATTACAACATAAATCACACACTTTTGCAGAGAGCTGCACACACGTGTTTCGGGGTAACAAAAATACCTTTTTTTAATGCAAAGGAGGTGAGCTTACGGACGTCGGATGTCTTCTCATCCACATCTTTTGCATTGAAAAAGGTGTAACTTGTGATATCGAAACATATGCATGCAGCTTTCAGTAAATTTGTGCTACTTAACGTTGTAGTATATTTTTTACTTTTCTGTACGAAGGTATTTCCTGATTTCTAATGATTTATACATTTTCATGAGAATGACCCAAAAATGTATTTGAAAATATAACCAAATGGCGGCCACATTGTATAGTAGTAAGAGAAGTCTGACACTGATGGGGAGGTGCGGGGTTTGAATCCCGGTTCGGGCATGGATGCACGTTCTCGCTTCTGTCCTAGTTTTTTGTTTGTGTGAATGTGTTTTTTTTTTTGCTGCAAATGGTTGCCTACCCTATAAAAGGGTCTATGACATGTGTGTACTGTGGAAGCAGAATTTCACACCAAATTACGGTACAGTTGGAAAATTCAAGCAGCGTACCCGATATTGCCAGCCTAGCTGGCGCAAGACAACAACAATAACAACACCCAATGAGCGTTCTTTTTAGCGAAAAATGATAGAATGCTTACAGGCATTTGAGGTGATTTAGCATCACTTTTTTAGCTTATACGACTAAAAAAAATGAATTTTCATATCAATTCTTTTTTTTTCTTTTATACAGAAGCCATCAGCTTCGACATACATGAGAACTGCGTACTAAGCCCTTTCCTCCTGACAAACACAGGGCAGATTTACGGCACAGAGAGGTTGAAATAACAACCATGGGCAAGGCGGGACTCGAACCCGGGAGCACTTGCTTTACGAGGAGAATACTCTACCTACTGGCTGCCGTGGCCCCCTTATATCAATTCAAATTATGTTTTTACGAATTGCGATAAGTGCGTGGCGTACGTCTGATAGCACGTAGCCCAACGTTGCCCACGAGCCGTCAAGTCATTTTGGTCACCATTAGGAAGAACCGGGGATCGGGACTTACCAAGGACACACATCCTTACGGCACATTGGTTTCTCATAAATTCAACAGATGGCGCCACTACCGCTAGTACCGCGCCATGCAATCCTGCATGGTTGGGGGAGCAAGGCGTTGGCAGAGCGCAAATTTGAGAGAAGCAACTCGACGTTTGAGGTCCTAAACGAAAACAAATAGCAATTATGCAGAAGCAGAACAGAGACAGCAATAAAACTTATAGCAAAAAAAAACTAAAAAAGGGGGATAGAAAAGGTTTTAAAATAAATTTTCTACCTCTTTATTTTATTAAAATAAAAAGAAAAAAGAAAAGAAAAGTAACAAAAGGGTGACAATTTTGTACACATTGCATTGCATCTTTCAATAGTTCTGGAGTTACTATTTGGGAGTTATTTTAGAAGTTGTAAAATCTATTCTATATTGCAATATAATATGTCATATGCCATTTTCTAAATGATAGAAATTTTTTGACGCATCATATTATAAATGTTAAAATTTTGAAAAGAAGTTTGTTCAAAAGAAACTGTTTTTCGCTTCAGTTGCCCGCCGGAGAGCGCTCGGAGTCAAATTCAATTTAGAACCTTTCTCGAACTGTGAAAGTAACTGTAACTGTGTACGAGACAAGTTGTTGCGGAAATAAGTTTCGAACTATGATGCGGTAAAGTGTAAATATATGTGATTTTAGATCAGCAAATAATCTGTGCTTGAGTTCTTTTTCTCCAGAATCAAGAAGTTTATTGCAAATACGATTTATCAAGCCTTTCCGGAAAGAAATATGACTGAACGAGGTAGGATTGTTTAATTTTAATTTAACTATGAAAATTCTGAAGTAATTTTTTTGCGCATTCCGAAGTGTTGATGTTTCGGAGCACACAAGATATATTGAGATAGGGCTGCGTTGCCTACCAGGAGCGCCCCGATGGGAGGTCACTGTGACCTCCCAATAATTTCCGTATTCGGCATATTTTGCTGAATATTCGGCAATTTGAAGACAATATTGCAACATTGAGATTAATTGTTCTTTTTAGTTTTTGGAATTGTTTTTAAAATATGCCTAATGATTTTTCTCACTAAATGTTATGCATGTACGACATGTGTGCATGCTTGTATTTTATCATTCGGCAAATTGATTAATTTTCCCCCTCCCAAAAATTTTAGTTCGGTGTGTCCCTGTTCCCGACTTACTTTCAAACACAGTACTGTTAAATGTTTCGCATTCCAGGGCCGTATTAACCCATTTATGCCCAAGTTTTTTTTTTTAAACATTTTTTTTTTTTCAATTTTTATTTGCTTAAAACTCTTATTTGGAATGGTTTACATACATTTTAGGCTTGAAATAGTTCGCCGATGCCATACTTATTAAGTTATTTAACGTCCTGTTTTGGGGATATTTTGCAGATATGTGAGCAAAATGCGATCTTACTTGAGTTTACTTTTGTAAAGTAACATTACAGAAGGCATCTGAGATCAATTTTAAGCAAATCATTTTAAAATAGTTTAATTTTATGAAAAATAAGTTCGCAAAAAAAAAAAAAAAAACTTACTTTCTGTGGCTACCCATGCTGGATCGTTGCTTGACTGATTTGTCTGAAAATAGCTGTCAATAAATAAACGCTGATGTCCAACAAGTGGTTCTATCTAGTTTTCTCAAGAAGAAGGATTATTTAACTTGTGAAAAACAGCTTTAGTGAAATGATTACAGGTTTTTGTATGCAGTAACTAACAAGCGTCCCGTTTTTAGGCTACTGGGCACAAACGGGTCAAAGATTTGAAGGCCCAAAGGCATTTGAAATGAGGGGGTCCTTCGCCATATGGATTTGATAAATGAGATTTTAAATAACTGATATATAGAGTGCAAATACATTTTAATCATTTAAAATTGTTATTATGGAATACATAACCAATCATAATGATTGATTATGTTACAGGTATAAATAGTGCTACTGGTGAGCAAGGCTTAATTTGCATAGGGAGTAAAGCTCATGCACTTACGAAATTTAATATTTTAGACAAAATTCATGCTATTCACGCGATAAAATAAGTTGTGGGTACTTTTGGGCTCTTGCACCTTTTTTGGTAGAACTTTTTGGTTAAATCCTGGTTATGAGAAAGAAGTTGGATGGAAGTATGAACGTTTACATAAGTTCTATTCGCATATTGCATCAAATAATGTTCTTAAGTTAAAAAAGGATATCTTCAGGATTTCTCGTCGCCCCTTTAAAATCCCGGGGCCCATAGGCAATGCTGCTTATTTAGTAACCCGGCCCTGTTCGCATTTATTAAATTACGAGACTCAAGGTCACACGAAAGCAATCTGCTCAACAATGAAAAGTCGTCGAACTGATCCGCAAAGATTTTGAAGAGTGACGTCACAGTAGAGAACAAGCCGGGCAGCGGACCAAAGACAAAGGGTTCTAAATGAATTCAATCATTGGCGGCGGTGGGAAAAAAATAAAAGAAATGGTTGTATGTGTGTGAGAGCACGTGGAAACACGCAGGGATTTTGGGAGGCTGCGTGTGTGATTGGCGTCAACAAAGCTCGATTAGTAGTCTAGAAATATTTTTCGGTTTTTTGACTGAGTTCAATATGAAGTAGGATATCGTTGCGAGCTGTGTCTTTTTTTTTTTTTGAAAGAAATTTCGGTTGAAAAATCAGTAATTTACATTGAAGTTTGCAAGACTTTTATTTTACTGATTAACTTCAAGAAATCTTTAAATAATAAATCAGTTTCTGTGAAAACAGAGCACGTTTGTTTACAAATATCTACAAGGAAGTCGTTAACAGTAGGTAGGTATCAACCTATAAAATACTTCTTTTTCGACTATTAGACATTTTTAAGAGGTTTGCAGAACATAAGGGGAATAGAAATATTTTATAGGACGTATCAACCTATAAAATATTCCTATTCCGACTATTAGATATTTTTAAGAGGCTTTCAAATCACAAAAATTCACCACCGTCGAATTTTAAAACACAATGATTGATTTATAATGAATTGTAAAAAAAAAAAAAAAAAAAAAAAAAAAACACGCGCAAAAAAGCGCGCCTCGAGAAGCATCAACTGCTGACTTCCCATTAATTAAATCTTTCAACCTTTCACAGTAGATTTGCATTTAATTTATTTAAACCCACCAGTCACCACCATACCTACCCTGATGAGGGTTTAACCGGATGTGGTGACTGGGAGGAAAAGAAAAACCAACGAACAACTAAGCGCGCGATGGGAAATGTACAAAACTTGACATTATTTTACACAGAAAAACATATTATAATATACTTGAATTATAATATACCGAAACAGACAATAATATTTCTGTTAAAGTTTTCAGGCGGGAAATTTGAAATCTTCTATTTGAGTGCTGAGTAAAAACATTATTTTATGGAGATTCTTGCGAGCAGCTGGATGAGGAAGAATATGAACTATATTTTTGGATAAAGGAAGGTTGGAAGTATACGTGCAGTGGAAAGAGCTTGTTGAATATTAAATAAGTAATGTTCAAGAGTACCATTCAGGACTAGATTGGCACTGCAGCTATACTAACTTGAAATTGCAGAGATTTTTCCTTCTGGTTATCCATCAATTAAATTCCATTAATAAACTTTTTACAAGGAAACGAGATTCAAAATAAAAAAAAAATGCATTAATTGACTACTTTTGCCTATTACGGCAGCCCTGGTGAACAACGTTTTGAATATTGCGCATTTTTTTTTTACCTCTAGCCGCTTACGCCAAGCTTCTCGCCAATGCCGCCCGCAGTCGAAGAGCAAAAAATCCCACCAGGTGAATAACTTCACCGTCTCTTGAGATTTAAAAATTATTTAAAAAAAAAATAACTTACTATGTTTATACAGTCAAACTTGTCTATCTCGAATTTCACGAGACAGAAGAAAAAATCGAGATACAGAGGTTGTGATAAAATTTACAAAAATAAGCAATTGGAGCAAATGTTAATACTTAATACATTGTTTTGCATTGATATCGTTGAATATTTTATTGTACGGCATGTTGTGAGTCCACGTTTTACTAATTGTGATGACTATATCGGTAGAAAGTTAATGCATACCTTTAAATATGAACATAGTCTTTGAATGATTGTGCAAAAGACAGGGCATATTTTGAGGAAATTTGACTGTGTTTTCAACTCGAACTTCCTCGGAGAGGGGGGGGGGGAGAGTTGGGGGTTGTAAATGTGCAGTTTATGTTAGTTGAATAATCGTCAAAACAGAGATGGGATGTGAAAATTGAAATTACGGAAATTATTACTGATGGTCGTTTTGTCCAATAGGAAAAGAGTGTAAGGAACGTAAACTCTGTAACTTTTTGAACTATTTTAATTTCATTCATTATAATGCAACCATTCATCTTCATCTTCGTGGAATTCGGGGATGGTTTACTTACTGAAAGTACATTTTTAAATCTTCAATTTAAAAAACATTAGAGAGGGCACCCCTCCCCCCCCCTTGGTTTTCAACCAGTTACTTAAAATTAAAACTGCTCCTTTGACAATTTGTCACAAAATTTTTGGGGCAGTTCTTAAATCTTGACTCTTCTTCTAGCATCATTAAATATAACTTAGAGATGCTTTTTTATTCCATCAATTTTGAAACATTCCCGGAGTAGGGTCCGCAAACCGCCACCCTTTCCCTAACATCAATACCGAAAGATAGACTGAAAATCTCCACTTTTAAGTTTTAATTTCGAAGAATTTTGGAGATATATTACTAACCACCCCTACCACGAAAGTTCTCCAAAGATCATCTCAAAAAGCGTTTTCAAACTTTGAAAACTTTTCAGGAGAGGAATCCCTATATCCTCCTTCCCAAAAATAGCTTCAATTGACAGCAATTTTGAAAAAAAAAAAAAAAAAGAAAAAGAAAAAAAAAAGGAGAGAATTTCCTCTCCTTCCTCTGTCCTCTATCATTCAAAAACATTTTCTGAGTTATGCCTCAGTGTCAAAATATTTCAGGAACGATCCCTTGAATCTTCCTCATTCCCTTAATGCCACCAAAGATAGCTTAAAACTGTGTATTTTGATTTTTTTTCAGTAAGGTTCTAAAAGAAGAAACGATCCTCTAACGTCATCAAAGATAGCCTAAAGTTGACTTCAAATTAAAACTGTGTATTTTGATTTTTTTTCAGTGAGGTTCTAAAAGGAGAAACGATCCTCTAACGTCATCAAAGATAGCCTAAAGTTGACTTCAAATTAAAAAAAGTTTCGTGCCCCATTCCCTATCTTAACCAAAAACCACAATATTTTGCTTCAACTTCGAAAATTGAATTCTTCCCGACAGTCCCCTCCCCTCCCCCCCTTACACATATGCCCTCCTTCTCCTAATACCCTGAAAAATCGATTAAAATAATGTTTTTACAACTTCAATTTCAAAAAGTTTCCGGGGACTTCTACCACCAATGCCCCCTGTTTCCGTCTTTTCTTAAACGTAACCAAATTATTTTAAAATAGGTGTATTAAGAGTTGTAAATTTTAGTATCCAAATAATAAGTTGCACATAAACAATTTCTCCATCTTAAACGTGTTTTATGCTTTTATGCATTCTTCCCTTTTCTGTGTTTTCAATAAATAAATGAAACGCTCCCCACCTTGGAAAAATGCATAATATGGTACTCATGCTTTCCTCTCAAAAAACTTCAGATTACACAAAAAGGGTGGGCCTTTTGTGAAATATGCGGCAAATGTCGCCCATGATTTTTTTACAGAAAAATATTAAAAAAAAAATATGAAAACACATTACCGCTTTAAAAAATCAGGAAAATGTAGGTGGGCAATGTTATTTGACTGTGTGAGCAATTGCCCCCCAAAAAAACCCTTAAAATATCCCCTGGTAAAAGATGATTTTTGTCTCCAAGTTATATCATTGATAAAGGTGGCGGAGATGAAATTCAAAAATCTGGTATGGACCCCACACTACTTCCTTTTACGTGTAAATTTCTTAGTAGTTGCCTTAAGTGTTAAAAAAAGTGCTTGGAGTGAGCAAGGTGAGCATTCAAATATTTACTCCCCTAATCTACCACGAAACAATGCAAAAAATATTTTACAATGGTTATTTTTCTAAATATTGCTGATTTTAAGATCATTCAGTAAATTTTTCGCAAAATATCGCCAATAGCTCCAAGTTGAACCCAAATTCAAAGAATAATTTTTTCGCCAAATTTGTCGCCAATTTGGCGATATGTCGCCAAGTTGGCGTCAAACACTTGGCGACCAAAAGCTTGGCGACATGTCGCCAAGTGGTGGCGCCAATTCATATCACTTGAGTCTGTATTGAAATTAACATTGATTTACCCCAAAAAAGGGGTAAAAGACCCCTTTGGGAACATTCGAATGCAATCACAAGGGGAGGTGCACAACTAGACCCCCCTCAGAGCCTACATACCAAGCTAGAAGTTTCTACGGCATATAGTTTTTGAGTTATGCGAGCCACATACGCACATACATCCGCACATACACCCGCACATACATCCGCACATACTTACATATAGACGTCACGAGAAAACTCGTCGTAATTTACTCGGGGGTGGTCGAAATTGATTTTTCGGCTGTTTGTATGTTGTTAGGTACATATGCACGTGCTGACAGGTCGAAAAAACTACGCGACATTCATTCAGGGGTGAGCAAAGTCAAAATTTAGACTGAAATTTGAGTGAAATTTTTTTCGTGATCACAATACTTCCTTTACTACGTAAAAGGAAGTAAAAATGAGAGTCGTCAAAATTCGAAGTATAGAGGTTTTCGAGAAAAATCGTTCGAGATAAACATGAGAAAAACATTAAATTTAAGCTGTAAAAGCAGGGATATTGAAGAATTTCGACATAGAGAGGTTTTTGAGATAAGCAGGTTCGAGATAAACAGGTTCGACTGTATATGTTATTTTACCGCATCAAAATACAATTGAAAATTCGTATTGCTAAATTATCAGCAGCAATTAAGCAAATGTCATGTTGTTGATATTGTCTTGTACCCTTTGTCTTGTGAAATTGTGACAGTTTATGGCAAGAAGTGTGAAATCAAGCATCTTTATGGGAACATGTTTGGAAAATAGTGTGACATGTGACAAAGAGGAATGAGGTCTAAAATGTTGAAAAAAAGTGTGTCACCATTTATGGATAGCACCTAAGGTTGCTTTGAGGGAAAATTAGTGCAATGTACGCCAAATTTAGGCATATTACAAAAGATTAGCACTTAAACACATAAAAATTAATAACTTGCTTAGGACCGTTTACACGTTTTTTAAAGGACTATGAAAAAAAAAAAAAAACGTACAATTGATGCACGTTAATATGTATTGGACTCTGCCGAGACAGATTAAAAACAGTATAAATGATAAAAACGTATAAAAGAAACGTATTAAAGGTGCTTCACTATGTTTACAAAATTTGTGACAATAGAAAGTAATTTACAGAAAGTTTTATGACACACAAGATAAGTGCTTAATTAACGAAAAACTTGCTTAATTTTTATGAAATGTTAACTGAAGATTTTTCATATTTGAACTATGCATTGAATAGAGCAGGAAATTATAGTTAAATTTATCGTCTAATGAGTATTTTGGATCGTATGAGATTTCTTTCTTTCTCTCTCTCTCTTTATGCCAATTAAAAGGTTTTCGGGATGAAGGGGCTATATGCTACATTTTTTGAAAATACACTCTGGACAATGGTAAGCAATGGATACAGGTAAGCAATTAAAACTTGGTACATCAAAAGTAGATGTCATTAGACCAACTTCACGCTCTCATTTAACGACAAAACCAGAAAACAGAAGAGCTGCAACAACAAAACTTTGAACTTTACTTAATCGCAATTTCGGTTTTAACACATAACCCCTCCATCTCCCGAGCCCTTCAATTATACGCCAAGACCATAGTCAGTAGCAGCTAAAATATTCCTTTCTTTTTCTTGCTATTACTTGAAATGAAATGGGTTCAAAGATAAAGAGCGATAGAGAGAGAAAACCCTTCTGTATTTGTTATTCAAAATCGTATCTTGCTATTTTACACGAATAACAGTAATTAGCACATATTGTCGAAATGCCTGTTCATTAATTTTAAGCTGGTTATAGAAAATTGCTGTCATTATGAATAATGGGACGTGTTTATGTAAATTAGGTCACTAACTGGAGAAAGCACTTGTTGAGAAAGGAAGAAAATATTCGGAACTGTATTCAAGAAGAATTCGATCAAATATTCGAATGTAATTGTGATGCGGTGATCAATCACTTTTGTAGTTTGGAAGTGTGCAGCAGGTTTTATGGATAATGAAGCACACCTGAAAAGACGAGCTTATGTTTATGAAGTTTGATTTTTAGCTTTTTTGAAATGAATTATTCATTTGTTGTTGTTGCAGCATTTTTTAGAAATGTAATACATGTGTTTTATGTTGTAAAATGCGAGAAGACACGAAGAAATATTAACGAGTGAGGGAAGAATCCTAAAGACCAAGCTATTTTTTAATGAAAGGGTCTTTACACTGCAAAAAAAAAAATGTTGTTTTTAAAGTATAATACAGCTAATTTTATAGTAATTTCACAGTAATAAACCGTAAAATTGCTAGTTTTACAGTAATAAAGTGCAACCAACAATGGTTTAACAGTTTATTCCTGTCCATTTTACAGTTTTAGCCAGGAAACTCTGCTGCAAGCATTATACTGTTGTTTTTAAAGTAAAATACAGGTAATAAACTATATGGCAATACACTATATGGTTTTATGGTAATAAACTATAAAATTGTTAGTTTTACAGTGATAAGCTGTAAAATTGCTATTTTTACAGTACATTACTGTGCATTTTACAGTTTTAAACTAAAACCTCTGTTTTCAGTTTTACACTGTAAAAACAACAGTTTATTTTTTGGCAGTGTAGAACTAAATAAGTAAGAAATAAGTCAATGGAAGTTTGGGAAAGCGCTAGTCGGGATACAAGAAAAAAGAGCGATATATATGAAAATGCCGTGTAACCGTGGTCGTAAAAGGTAACGAATCGATTACAGTATAAATTAATAACGTGTGAGATTTGTTTGTTATGGAATTCAGACAATATCGTATTAAGGCTGGTCAATCCGTCGAGGATTAGACCAGCCTATGATTTTCCGTACATCTGATCAATATTCTCTTGACCCTTTATACCCTGAATTAACTTATAAATGAATCTTCAACTTTTTTTTGCTTTTCTTAGCTGAAATTACATCAAATAACATTCATCGCACTGAGTACGAAAATTTCAATTATCACTAGGGGTAAGGCCCTAGAACCGTTACTAGCCCCTGAGAAAATTGCTTCCGATCGCTGACGCTGACACCCACCGTCGACCTCTCAGTAAAGTACAAGGAATGGTACTCTAAGTACCAGCAGAATTCCAGCCATATTTGATTCATAATACTAAATTAATGCGAGCGGTACTTCTGAATACTGTCAGGGGATAAAGAATTAAATTGAGCTTGACATCCCTGCCAATAGAGCTGACCTTTTGATGAAAGCAACAACAATATTTAGAGTTTGAAGACATTGGAAGTTCGCACGGTTCTATCTGTCACCCCCCTCCCCACTTTTTAGCCTTTAATGTCATCAAAAGATAAACTGAAAATCAGAAATGGAATGATTTTCTTGTGCAGTCGAAGAGAATGTGAATGTAAACCTACCTATTGAATTATCTCTAATTAGCTTGAAGATTTTAATAATTAATTTATCTTTTTATCTTTTTCTTGCCAGTAAGTAGGTTTAAACTCTGAATAGCTGTGAAGAAAATGGATTAAATAAAAGGGATGAAATGAAGCAGAGACGTGTTTAAAGGGAAAGCCAAGTGGGGACCGTCCTCTTCCCGAAATGAATTTTAACTCCTTGTGAATAAGAACTTAAGTATTTTAAAACTTAAATAAGGAAAGGTCTTACACATCATTTAACTTGACCTCTCCAGAAATAAATTTCAACGTACGCACTACGCATATTGATATAGAATGAACATAATTCACAAATTAACTAAGTGTAAGAAAAATTCTAAGCTCTGTCCGTAAAAATCCATTGAGAGTTATTTCCCTTTCTGTTCGATAGATGGCAGGTCCTGTTTTAGAGAGAGAGCTCGTTCCCTTAGAAACGAATGACAACATAACAACAGTGCTATGCAGTAAAGTCATATTTAAAAATAAATCTTCCGGTGAAAGGATGAACTGATTTTTTAACTGTCAAATAATCTGATGTTTTCTTTTTGAGGGAAAAAAACACATATAAACTTTAGAAAGTACTAAAATTCAGGGCGAGAAAGTTTCGAAGGTTAATGCTGCATATTAGAATCAACTTTTGTCGCATTATTTTACACTTAACATTTTGAAAATGCAGTGATAAAATTCAATATTTTCCGTCGAAGTTCATGTTAATCCCAAAGGTTTCCTTTCTCGTACTTTCTCTTAAGAAAGAAAGAAAGATTGGATTTTTTTTCTTTGAATTTTGACATTTTGAATTCAAATTATGTATGTTTTTCACAATAACGAATAGTGATAAGTGTGTGACCATAACTTTGCTCCCAAGCTTTAAAGTCCTTTTGGCTCAGTGGATAAAGTACTAGGTTACCGTAAAAAAGTAGGACATCCGTAAGCCACATGTTAGTTTCACAGCACCTTAACAAATGACGTTAGTCCCGCGAGCAAGTGGCTCGTGGTGAAGCCCCGGGAGGAAAGACGTTGGCAGACTGCCGATTTAAAAGAAGGACTACACGACGTTTGAGATCCAAACAGGAAACATAGAGCAATTTGTTATTGAAAAAGAGAGAGAAAAAAAAAGTGAAACAAAGAGAAATAAAACTTTTATAACAGTCTGAAAACACAGCTGAAATGCTAACTAGTAAGTGATAGCTGACAGCCGTTTTGGGGCTTCTATAGGCACCCATTTTTCAAAGCAAAAAATAACCCGACACACGTGCCCGCAAGCAGTTGTTAATTTGAATTTCAACGTTACGTTTTTATACTGTTGCTTTTTGCCACAAATGTATTTATTCCTTTCGTATGCTTAAAAAATTGTTTCAACTATCTAAAAAAAAATATGTTGCTTTTTTTCTTTCTTGAAATATGTGCCCATAACTATATTGTATATTTACTTGCAACTCGATTTAGAAGTTTGATGCAAAAAATGCAGGATAGTAGGATACGATTCAAAGTTCTAGAAAAAAATAATGTAACAATAGAAATATTAAGTTCAAAACCTTGCTTTGCATTTGAGGTATTATTTTAGGATTTTTCTTTTTAATTGAAGAAAGAAAGAAAAATTAGCTGACGAAATTTACGTCTAACTACAGTTTAATGACTGTTTGAGGCACATTTTAACATTTTGTACATACATACATAATGCATACATACATAATGCATACATACATACATACATACATACATACATACATACATACATACATATGCATTTCCCCTTCTTTGGCGAAGTTTTGTCCGCCCCTGACAGGAATGCCCGAAGGTCAGCTGTAAAATTTAAAATCTACTTCAATTTGGACCCAAAATAAGGTGATGTAATCGCGAAAAATACTTCGATTGATGTTTAATGCGTTAGAGATAATTGAATTTTAAAAAATGTCCATCTGGGAAAACTTCTATGTCGAGCTAAACGTTAAAAATTTTTACATAAAAATTTTAGCAAAATCAAAAATGGTGCATATCGGAACACCTTATTTCTACCCGGTTCTCATAAAAACTGTCTCTTAATCGCTTACGTTTTCATTAATTAATTCACTCTTTCATTTACATTCTTTCATTTATTAATTCACTTATTTTTTATGCACTATTTTATTCACTCATTTATTTTTCTTATGTTTAAATGAATTTATTTATACACTATTTATTAATGTATTCATTCGTTTAATCATTCAGTCATTTAATGCAAAAGGAATAATAAACACATAAAAAATATTTTATTTAAAAACATTTTACTTTTCCCCTTTCTTTTGAAGGAACAAATTTACTTAAAAAAAAACTTCTGAACTATTATTTTTCTTTTTTGCCAAAAGGAAAAATAATAGTTCAGTCGAGTTTTATTACAAAATGCAGTTTTTCTTCCTGTACTACGATTGTCGAAGCAAATTTTCAAATTGTTCATTTTGAAGAAGGTAAGTAATCTTAACCAATTAATTAACTTTGCTCCATATTCTCCTACGAATTTGCATTTTGCGTAACGAACACATTTTTTGTAAGCATCCAAAGTTAATTAAAAAAAAAAAAAAAAAAGACAAATTGAAAAGTGTCTACAATTCAGCCATCCATTATATCGTTTTGTATAAGAGCAAGCGATTAAAAGTAACTAAAACACTGTGTAAAATAACATCAATATTTATTACTTTTACATTTTGATAAGATTTTTTTAAAAAAATTACCGTTAAATACAGTAAACTACCGCTTATCCGCGAAATAGGGTGGCAAGGTAGCCACGGATAAGCGAATATTGCGAATAATCTGAAAAGTTGGTAAAAGAAAAGATAAGTTAAACAAATCCATAACAGTTGAAAATACATTTAAATTATCACTAAAAACTATAACTATGAACGTAAAAAATCTCTTTCGAAGCTAAACACATTCATGCATTAAGAACAATAATAATCCAAATATTAGCACATAGTTTAAACTTTTTATGAAATGTCGATTTGTTTTTGTTTTTCTATTTTAAAACGCGCGCGAATTAAAATGGCGATTTCTATTAGTATCTTCTCACAAAACGATGTATCATCCTGCTCCTCTACATATTCAACAAATTCGTTGAAATTAGTGGGAAGGAGCAGCTTCGTGGCTCATTTTTAAATGTTTGGAAGCTGGGCTAAGCTCTAATGAGAGCATTTGTCTGCAGTTAGTAAATCATCGCCGTGAAAAAAAAAAAAAAAAAGTGAGATTTGCAGATTATTCGACCGCAGATAATCGGGAGTTTACTGTAGTAATTAGAAAACTTCTTTTTAACACCGCGCGCAACATGGAAGGGAGTTATAAGTCAGACGTGTCTGTGTATCTGTCTGTGGCACCGTACAGTTTAAAGGGATGGATCGATTTTAAAATTTCTTTTTTGTTTGAAGGGTCAAGTGATCGAAAGTGTTCTTAGCTAGGTCCTTCTTCGGAGGACATTAATTAACAAAGATATTAATTAAAAACTTAAAAATGTTTCTCACGATTTTGCAAGTGAAAACGTTCCGGAAAATTTAAAATAATAGCACCGAAAGAAAGAAGAAAAAAATTCCGCTTCTGATAAGATGTGGAACTTTCATGTAAAATAGAACTCGAATTATAACGTTTTTTAGCAAATACGGCTAAGGTTTAAATCTACAGGATTAGAAACCGATGTCATTGTTGGCCGACGAGGAAAAGAAAACTCAATGATTTAAAATGTTGATATGTTGCCAGTTTCTATTTGCAAACAATTAAAATACTTGTAATAAATTATAAACAAATAATCTTTTTTTTTAAACCTTATTATACTTTAAGTTCTGTATTGGGAGAAACTTAACTAACAAAGTCCATCACAGCTTGGTAAAAACCCTTTCCTTGCTCATTTGAGTAGGCATCTATATTATAAATTGGTAGGTTCTATTGGGTTTTTTTGGCGCAAAAGGCTTAAAATGCTATAGTGCACCAAAATTAGTCCTGATGAGCATGTAGCACGCATGAAGTTTGTTGGATATTCTACAGCCCACACTGTACAGTTTCAATCAATTCTTGATAGTTGTTACCTTTGTAGTTTTCAAAAAAACTGTTCACTAATGCATTAAGAGTCATTCAGGGTCAATTTTCATTAGTATTCATCACTATTCTGTTCATTAAGGTTTTAATTTATTGTCTGACGAAAATAATTATTTTTTTTTCACACAGCTATTTGTCTATTCAATTTTACCTGCTTTATCTTTAGTTTTAGATATTTTATGAAAGAATCCTTTCAACTATTTAAACACTTCAAAATTTTGATGCAGAGTTTTCACAAGTTGCTTCATTAGGTCTAATTTTTGGTGTAACGGTAGCATCAGCTTACTCTTTGGCTAATGTGTAGTACTTCACACTTGATAGTATGTTTTCCTATCTAAAATTCGACTCTATAAAGGCCATATACGCTGTACTGAATCTGCTGGCTCTACTATCCCATAAGCAAGGACATATAGTGTACTTGCCTTGCATTTGAAAATCAAAATCTTGAAATCCGCTTTTCCTTGGCTCTTCTGTTTATTTTAATTTTTCCAGAACCTTTTTATATTATCGTAATTTTACGTAAGCATTACAGAATGTGCTAAAGTAAGGCATAGAAATTAGTTTCCATTGTGAAAAAGTACGGATTAAATTTTTTTTCTGCTCCAATCAGTTAAAATCTTCAAAACTTAAAGACGTAAAACAGCCAAAACCAAACTGCCAAAACTAAGAATAGAGATTTTAGTCTTTTTCGGTGCCTAGTACCAGAATTAATTCTGTATGTGTCAAAACAGAGTCTGAGTATTTTTTTTTTTTTTGTTTTTTTTGTTGACTTGTGCAATTAGTTCACGTTTTAGTTTACTTCACGTTTACATTGCATTACTTCAATGCATAGCATTCTAAAATGTAGACCCAGTAGCTCATTTGGTTATAGTTCCGTGCTGATAACGTTTTTCTATTTCTTGGTCAGTCAAACAATTATTTTCTGGAATGGGCTCTTTTAGAGAATTCTCCCTTGTATCTATTCTTTTCAAAAATTATGGATTTATGCCTTATAAGGTATTCAAATACTATTTAGTTCTTAGTACACAGTGCAGGTGATGTGTTGCTTTGGAAGGTTGCAGAACATAGGTTTATATTCGTATATTAACCATTAATACGGGCCACATGGATTAGCTTCGCGGGCCGTAGAATCAGTACTACTGGATGGATTACAAGTGCATTGTAAAAATAAATGAATGTAAATTATATTTAAAAAAAATGCCTGTTTGCTAGAAAATCTCTAAGAAATTGGAATTTCATAAACTTCGATGCCGCTTCTTCCGTTGTTGTTGTTGTTTTGTGCCAGAGGCTGACAATTTGGAGTGGTTGCTTTACTTTTCCAACCGTACCGTAATTTGGTGTGAAATCCGACTTCCACTGTACACATATGCCTTAAGGACCCGCTTATAGGGTAGGCAACCATTTATGGCATAACAACCCATTCACACAGAGGATATAGGAGAGTGAAAGTACATCCATGACAGATGCCAGAATTCGAACCCTGAACCCTGCGTTGCAATCTTACAGCTGCTTCTCAAGTAACGATACTTAAAAAAGGAGCTTCCTCATTACTCGAAATTTCGATAGAAGCCCGGTTTCGTGGAGATTTTATTATAAACGGCCTTTTTTTTTTTGGCCTCTTGTAATCTAGTGCATTAATTTTTGTACTGATTTTTATAAAAAAGTAATTACATAATTTAAAGTAGCTTCGTTCAAGAAACTGGGGCTCAGTGGGTTATGGAATTTTAAGAGTTGGCCCCTACTAGCAATATTTGTAAGTGCACCACCCCCTAGAAGAAACTTAGTGACATTGTCTTAAGAGAAAATATATACAGTGAACTCTCACTTATGCGCCGGCCCAAAAGGGACCAACAGAAAAAGGCGCATAACTGAGAGAGACGCATAAGCGAACAAGCCTGTTTAAATGTCTAAAACGCAACATTGGTTCTAATGAGAGCATGAATAAAAATGTTTCTATCGAAAAAGGACATATTATTAGGGTTTGGCAATTACTGTAACGTAACTAGAACGATAAAGAGGAAACAAAAATTATAGCATACCTAAGCACAAATTGTTCCCTTTAAAACGACACATAATAGATAAGTGTCCCTCTTCAAACTCTAGAAGATTAAAGAGGAAAGTGAAGAAACATGTTTATAATTTAAAGAAAATAAATTATGTTTTTTTACATTTTACGAAAAATTCGGAGCATTAATGAAATATGTATCTTTAGAGCGACGCATAAGCGAATGATATTATCATTATTACGCTATGGAATGTACTGGGACCATTGAAAATCGTCGTATAAGTGAAAAAGGCGCATAAATGAGGCGGTGTATAAGTGGGAGTTTACTGTATTCAACTATAAAAAATATTTTTTTCAGTGTAACTCATAGTGCTATATTTTTTTTTGGATTGTGTGCCCTCCACTTTGCCCACCCCCCGCTCCGCGGTGTCTGTGGGGGCCCTATTCATGCCACGGAAATTCAGTTTTTTTAATGATTTTCAAATAAATGGTCAGTTTTTTTACATTTTATGCGTAGACTGTAGAGCATCTATTTTTGTAGTGAATTTTTGTGAAAAACATATTGTATATTCTGCAGCAATTTCGTTTAAAAAACAGCAGTCAGAGGTCATGAAATTTTAACTGTTGGCGCCTACGAGACACACTGACACCTACGTAATTCGCAGGAAGGTTCTCCTCCTCCTCGCTAATGCCAAATCTGGGAGTTCTGTACACAATTTCCATGTCTCTCACACACACACCACTAATTATATCTCCGCGCAACCACAAAAAGAGTGAACTAAAACGTTTTGCAACATCTCCCCATTTCGGCGAGGATGAGCTCCCAGCGCCGAGATTTCGTCGTCGGACCGTCACAGTCACAGTACCCAAGACCCACTCCATCATTTGTCCCCGCCGACTCTATGATTTGGTCAATTAGACGCTCTGCCATTTCGTCAATCCGAGGCTCCTCTCTGGCGACACGATCTCGGGGCTCCTCCCCTTTTGTCTCCCCCTCCTCCGGGTGATTAAAGGAAATGATGGCCAGGTACCATCCTTGCTTTATATCGGCAGTCTGCCCGAAAAAACTGCTGGGACATGGGTTTTGTAATCTGATTTGGCTCATTAATGTCCATATTTGACAGTCACCACTCTGTTGCGGTGACATTTCTTACAAGATTTCTTGATGCTTTTTCTTAAGCAATCGAGGTTTGCTTTTTGTTTCCAATCCATTGAAGTTGGTGGTCCAATGCTCGGCTGATTTTTCATCCGCTTTTTTTTAAAGGAAGCATTTTAATTTCTTTAGAACTAGACTCTCTAGAATTCTTTGTTTGAAATATTAATCATTTCCATTAATTTCAATTTACCATTTGAGATAGACCTAGGGTTACCAAAAAATATATAAGACACTTAGAAAAGTAATGATTTAGTTTGTTTATTATGTAGTTAAAATAAAGAGCAATGTAAAAGGCTTTCACACTAATTTGACTTTTTTTACTTTCAGAACATTGTTGAGTACACTTTTTTAACGTAACATTAGTCCTCTTTTTTAGAACACTTTCTGGGCAATTTTTTTTAAGAAACCTCTAAAAACTTTAAAAATATACTATGTGAAGCATTCGCACATGACAGAAGGAACGCAAAAACTCGCTTAATATAAATAGAAAAATACTAGATGGAAAACATCAAACATGGTTGCATTACATGCTTCTTTTTGCAATTATAAGTGGAAAATGATATTAAACCATTAATGCCTGACGTATTTTTTTCCAAAGATATTTTGTATACTGGTTACAAACAGTGTTTAATGGACAGGAAAAATAATAAAAAAAAAATATTATGTAAAAAATAATTTTTTTATTAAGAAAGAAAAATCGTCCCTTAAAAGTTATGATATACCCCAGAGGATACATACTTTTTTTACTAAAATTTTTTTCTGCCTACGGTATAATATTTAAAAGGACATTTTATAAGAAGAAATAAAATCAGCAATTAACATAAACTGGGAAGCTGGGAATAACTTTGAAAACTTAGCTTTTTTTCTTGAGATTGTGAACGATGTCATTTTTGATAAAGATCATATTAAAACTGCTACAGAACACACTTTACAATGGTTATGTGCTACAATCTGTTAATAACGAATTGAAACAATACCAAGGTACTAATTGAACACTATTATTTGGTTGAAATGTTCATTTTGGGGAAATTCAGACCCTTTTTTGGATCGTCCCTAAAAAGGGACGCTAGGCATTAATGGGTTAATTTATTATCGTGAAAATCTAAAAGAAAAAGTGTACGGTTGGCTTAACATCCAAAATATAATATTTCAAGTAAGATGGAATTAAAAATTTAATTCTATTTTCCTCGGATATACTCGCAATGAATGTTTCATAGAGTTTGGTTAGTGCGTGAAAGTTTGTCATCTTAAATTTATTACTTTATTATTTTTTTTACTTCAAAAAAAAAAAAAAAAAAAAAAAAAAAAAAAAAAAAAAAAAAAAGAAAATCAACAGTTGAGCTGGTTAAATCGAAAGTGGAACATGAAATGCTGTATTTGTTTTGTGTTCACCAAGTGACACCAAACTAATACTCTTTTGATAGTACAACTAGAAATTGCGTCCTTCATCACAATGACGATATGATTATCACAATTAAGAGGCAGTTTTTATAAGAGTCAGGCAGGTCAGGTACATGCCATTTTTGATTTCGCTCAAAATTCTGCAGTTGTTTTTTCGAATGATTTCAGAAAACACGTATTTTTTCTTTTGCCCCCCCCCCCCTCCCAAAAAAAAAAAAAAAAAAATTCGGGGGACCTGTAAAAATTCCGAAAGTTGGTCCAAACTTAGTGTTTTACTAAAATTGACCTTTTTAAAAATTCGATTATCTCAGCTCTTTGAGCATTAACCGAAGTATTTTCTGCGATTACATCATCACATTTAGTATCCAAATCCAAATATATTTTAAATTTTATAGCTGGCCATCGGGGGATCCTGTCAGGGGCGGCCAAACTTCGCCGAAGATAGTGAAAAGTGTCATGTTTGAGGCCCCTTAGCATCCTGCAGTGTGTGTCAGTAACAATTATCGCGTGAAACATAGTTAGTACTATATATACATTACTTAAATCGATCATTAGTTGCAAGGCTAATCCTCAGTGGTGACGAAAAATGGCCCTTTTTGTACTTACAGAAAAGATAGAGTGCACTCTTCGAGAACCTTATACACTAAGTGGCTAAAAGTATCCGGATACTTTCAAAAATTTACATTTTTACATATAGCTCAATAAATAAGTGATCAATTGTTCTTTAACTTTAGTCATACAAAATATAGGCTTCACCGAACATTTCCAAGTTGAAATTAAATTACCCTTGCATTTAGGGGACGACAAGAAGGGGGGTTGAAAGAAAAACCGCTTTTTGACCATAACTCTTAGAAAATAGCTCGGAATGAGCTATAAATTTCAGTAATTAATTAGCATACTATGTATAATTACTGCACAAATTTTTATGAATTATGAACGTACCACTCTTACTTCCGAAGATATGAAACATTTTTTAAAAAACGGCAATTTTATTTGAAGGGTTTTTGCTCATAACATGCAGAGTTTTTAACAAACCTCATTAAAACTTCAGGAAAGATGACAAAATACAAGAGAAAGAACATACCAAAACCGTAAATAAAAATATTAAAAATCCGATGAGATATGAACGTTAAAAGGAAATAATTTTTCACGGAGCATGCGCGAACGACAGAAATTTATAACTACAAAAATATTGTAGCTTGGTTTATACTGCATCTTATTAAAAAAGTTTCAGTTGAATATCGTAAAAATTGAAAAAGATATCAGCGATCTAGTGAGCTGTAATTCATTCATTCGCAGACAATACATAAATGGCGAGGGGTTGTCCACAAATAGTGTGGTGACAATCGAGCATTTTTTTCAATATTAAATTGTATACAGTTTTTCGGCATAGAAGTCACATTTCGCCTATTCGGCCAAAAAGACCTTGTACGTAGGTGGCCAAAAGTATCCGTACACCCCCTGGAACGTTGGTTTTGAACGATGACGCAATAACCTTTAATTTAAAAATAGCTCTTTGTGGACAGGCCCTCACTATTTATGTATTGTCTGCGAATGAATGAAATACAGCTCACTAGATCGCTGATATCTTTTTTAATTTTCACGATATTCAACTGGAACTTTTTTTATAAGATGCAGTATCAATCAGAGTACAATATATTTGTAGTTATAAATTTCTGTGTTTTGCGCATGCGCCGTGAAAAATTATTTCCTTTTAACGTTCATATCTCATCGGGTTCTTAATATTTTTATTTACCGTTTTGGTATGTTCTTTCTCTTGTATTTTGTCATCTTTCCTGAAGTTTTGATGAGGTTTGTTAAAAAACTCTGCATGTTATGAGCAAAAACCCTTCAAATAAAATTGCCGTTTTTTAAAAAATGTTTCATATCTTCGGAAGTAAGAGTGGTACGTTCATAAAAATTTGTACAGTAATTATACATAGTGTGCTAATTAATTACTGAAATTTATAGCTTATTCCGAGCTACTTTCGAAGAGTTATGGTCAAAAAGCGGTTTTTCTTCTGACCCCCCTTTTTGTCGTCCCCCAAATGCATGGGTGATTTAATTTCAATTTGGAAAAGTTTGGTGAAGCCTATATTTTGTCTGACTAAAGTTAAAGAACAATTGATTACTTATTTATCGAGATATGCTTAAAAATGTGAGTTTTTGAAAGTGTCCGGATACTTTTGGCCACCTAGTGTATCTCTAAATGCTGAATGTCAACAGGGAACTTGATGAGTGTATTTTAAACTAGAGTATGTGTATTTTCACAAACAAGTGGCAGACCTATGGGCAAATGTCCTGGAGGCTTATAAAGTACTCCGCAGGATGCGAAAATTGCATGTGTTAAAGACGAATCTAGTTAGTTGTGCACATTTGTGATCTTTTATCTCCGTACACTGAGGGTCAGCAGGGAACTTGATGAGGGCATTTTAAACTAAAGTATGTGTATTTTCACAACAAAGTGAAAGACCTATGGGCAGATGTTCTGGAGGCTTATAAAGTGCACCTCAATATGAGAAGATAGCATGTGTTAACGACGAATCCAGTTAGCTGTGTACACTTCATGATCTTATGTCTCCGTGCAATTAGGGTCAACAGGGAACTTGATGAGGGTACTTTTAACTAGAAAATGTGTATTTTCACAAAAAAGTGACAGACGTATAGGCAAATGTCCTGTAGGCTCATATAGTGCACCTCAAGATGACAAAATTGCATGCGTTAAAGACAAATCTAGTTAATTATACCCGAGTTACATGCTTTGTCACACACAAATTTGCATGGACATTTTTTATTCTATTATGCCCCTCTCAAATTAAATCTCAATAATCACCGTTCTGCCAACCTTGGGGAGAGGTCTAAACCCGAATGTTATGGTTGAATTGAAAGCGGAATAGCTCATTTTACTGTTTTGAACTACGTATTGTGTGCTTAAAAAGAAATTGCCCATATTTCTGTCACGTGTTTGTCAAATTACACATACTCTAGTTTAAAATACCCTCTTCAAGTTCCCAGTTGACCCTCAGTGTACGGAGATATAAGACCACGAAGTGTATACAACTTACTAGATTCGTCGTTAACACATGCAATTTTCTCATCTTGAGGTGCACTTCATGAACCTCCAGGACATTTGCACATAGGTCTGTCACTTGTTTGTGAAAATACACATACTATAGTTTAAAATTCCCTCATTAAGTTCCCTATTGACCCTCAGAGCACGGAGATACAAGACCACGGAGTGTAGAAGATTTATCGTTAACACATGCAATTTTCTCATCTTGAGGGGCACTTTATGAGCCTCCAGGACATTTGCCCATAGGTATGTCACTTTTTTTGTGAAAATAAACATACCATAGTTTAAAATATCTTCATCAAGTTCCCTGTTGACCCTCAGTGTACGGAGATATAAGATCACGAAGTGTGCGCAACTAACTAGATTCGTCCTTAACACATACAATTTTCGTATCTTGCAGAGCACTTTATAAGCCTTCAGGACATTTGCCCATAGGTCTGTCGCTTGTTTGTGAAAATATACATACTCTAGTTTAAAATACACTCATCAAGTTCCATGTTGACCCTCAGTGTACGGAGATATAAGACCACGAAGTGTATACAACTTATTAGATTCGTCGTTAACACATGCAATTTTCTCATCTTGAGGTGCACTTCATGAACCTCCAGGACATTAGCACATAGGTCTGTCACTTGTTTGTGAAAATACACATACTATAGTTTAAAATTCCCTCATTAAGTTCCCTATTGACCCTCAGAGCACGGAGATACAAGACCACGGAGTGTAGAAGATTTATCGTTAACACATGCAATTTTCTCATCTTGAGGGGCACTTTATGAGCCTCCAGAACATTTGCCCATAGGTATGTCACTTTTTTTGTGAAAATAAACATACCATAGTTTAAAATATCTTCATCAAGTTCCCTGTTGACCCTCAGTGTACGGAGATATAAGATCACGAAGTGTGCGCAACTAACTAGATTCGTCCTTAACACATACAATTTTCGTATCTTGCGGAGCACTTTATAAGCCTTCAGGACATTTGCCCATAGGTCTGTCGCTTGTTTGTGAAAATACACATACTCTAGTTTAAAATACACTCATTAAGTTCCCTGTTGACCCTCATCATTTGGAGATATAAAGTCACGAAGTGCACACGTTTTCGTTCCTGTACGTACAAAAAGGGCCATTTTTCGTCACCACTGAGGATTATCCTAGCAACTAATGATCGATTTAAGTAATATATATACATAGTACTAACTAGGTTTCAAGTAAAAATTGTTAACTGATACAATTTTCAGTAACTCGGTGCAGGGAGCTAGGGGGCTTCAAACATGACAATTTTTCACTATCTTCGGCAATGTTTGACCGCCCCTGACATTATCCCCCGATGGTCAGCTATAAAATTTAAAAACTATTTCGATTTGGACACTAAACATTATGATGTAATCGCAAAAAATGCTTTGGTTGATGCTTAGCGAGCTAAGATAATCGAATTTTAAATAAGGACGATTTTAGAAAAACACAAAATCGGTCTAAACTTAACGAATTTTTACAGGTCCCGAAAAATTGTTTTGGGGAAAAAGAAAAAATACGTATCTTCTGAAATCTTTAGAAGAATCCACCTTAAAAATTTTAGCAAAATCAAAAATGGTGTATATCCGGACACCCGATTTCTGCCCGGTGCTTATAAAAACTGCTTCTTATATTCTAAGTACGCCACTGCATGAAAGTAATTTATTTCAAAATTTAATCGTACAAAATGTAGGAAGAGTCACAAGCTTAGTTGTTTCCATTTACTCCAGAGTGCTTTACGTATGGAGTAAATGAAAGCGTTCAAATTGCTTATCAAAAATCGCAAGGAAGGCAGAAGTCACAGTTTCATTATTTTTCCACATAATAAACAAATGTAGCAAGCATCAGTTGCTCTGAGTTTACAGAGCCTGTTAGAGAAAAAAAATTAAGATCCAAATTTTGGGAAACTACTTTTCTCCTTGAGCAATGACGAATTGCTATTTGTTTTCTTTTTCGCAGACTTCGAAAAGGAGGTGGTTATCAGTCAAAGCGAGTATATGTTTTTTTCTTTTTTTTTGTTAGCTCATAGCGTCTCACTCAGTGAACCAATTTTCATGGTTCTTATTTTAAAGCATGAGGGATGGTCTAAGGCGCCATACTTTGATTGACCTTATTAGTTCTTTAGAAAAAAAGTTATGTTAAAAA
The DNA here is from genome assembly GCA_038373865.1 of Uloborus plumipes. Lineage (NCBI taxonomy): Eukaryota > Metazoa > Arthropoda > Arachnida > Araneae > Uloboridae > Uloborus > Uloborus plumipes. The sequence continues at coordinate 33,416 of JAXGGA010006241.1, forward strand.
AACAGCGAATTTAAGGCATTTTCCCTGTGATGATTCCCTAAATGATTAAATAAGAAACCCATTGTTATAATAAAACGTGGTTGCTATGAAACGGTATCATTAATGATAATCATAATGAAAATTTTGAATGAAGGCTTCTTCGAAGCAAACATAATATTCATTACTATAATTGCTCTCTCTCTATGGTATATTTATCTTCATCTAATGCCAATAACAGATAACGGAGCCAACGGGATAAGTAAAAATGATTTTTTATTACGTTAATATATGTATGTATGTATGTATGTATGTATGTATGTATGTATGTATGTATGTATGTATGTATGTATGTATGTATGTATGTATGTATGTATGTATGTATGTATGTATGTATGTATGTATGTATGTATGTATGTATGTATGTATGTATGTATGTATGTATGTATGTATGTATGTATGTATGTATGTATGTATGTATGTATGTATGTATGTATGTATGTATGTATGTATGTATGTATGTATGTATGTATGTATGTATGTATGTATGTATGTATGCATGTATATATATACCTTAACATAAACAAAGAAATATAAAACTTTGCGAAAAATTTGTTGAATTTTAATGGCTCTAATTCTTATAAGCAAATTAATGGTATTCCGATGGGTGCGTCTTTTTCCAGTGCTTTTTCAAATGTTTTTCTACATGTTTATGAATCAAATTTTCTGATTGACAATGATCTTGAAGCCTTCAGGTATATTGATGACATTATAATTTTTAACAACAGCAACTTCCATAATCTCTATAAGGATATATATATCCAAAAGAACTTTTGCTTAAGCAAACAAATATTAACAACACTGCTTCTTTTCTGGACATTTATATTAAATTAGAAGATAAAGGCGTCAATCTAGCACTCTATGACAAACGTATAGATTTCAACTTCAAAGTGCACTCACTTATCCATTTTCACAGTTGTCTAAGCAAAAAGGTTTTCAAGAATATTATCATTTCACAAGTTTCACGATACAAAAAAAATTGCAACAATAATTCAAGTCTAGACTCAGCAATAAGATAAATTAATTGCAACTTTAACTGAAAACTGCTACCCCGCCAAACTGACTAACAGTCTTATCAGTAGCACAATGAAGAAGCATAGGTTTGTAGTTATTACAGTGTTGGTTGAGAGTTCTTGTTTTTGTATATATATATATATATATATATATATATATATATATATAGATAGATATTCAAAAATACAAAAGGTAAAAATGAAAAGGCGAACCGAGGACTGGCACGTCATCAGGGGGAAGACCAGATCCCTGGTTCGCAAGGTCCCTTCTATCTGACATGAGGGAAGGTCCCAATAACATGTCACCTTCCCCAAGAGCCTTGAATAAAAAAAACGACAGAATAACACAAGCAAAAGAAAAATGGAACGCAGTCAAAAATCAAACACCAAACGGTCGAAAAAAATTACGCACTCACATGAAAAGGTACAAGACGTGAACTAAATGAACAACAGCGCAGCAGGCAAATATGTGGCCAGAACAGAGAGTTACGGTCAAAGTTAAACTCTCTAAAAATAATTTAAGTAAAAGGAGGAAGGAATTTCATTGAAATCCAACGTCGACTTCAGAAAATTAAGGTTTTTTTGGATGAAAATCTCTTTGTTGCAAAAATTTTTAATTCTATTTATTTCATTTATTAAAGTATTAAGGTAAACTTTGATAGAGATATTGGAGTTCCATGCAATCAATCGATTACATGGAGGTTGAAAGAAAGACGCTTATCGAACAGATTAACCAGGATATCATTTTCTGAAAAACAGACGTTAAGGTCGAGAAAATCAGTCTGTTTAATATTTTTATTTGTTTGAATCTTCATAAAAAGAGTGATAATTGAAAATAATAAGGTTGTCAATATATCTGAAAGCTTTAGGAATGGTATAATTGAAGTTTTTTTCAAAGTAATGAAGATATAAATTAGCTAAAATAGAAGAAAATTTTGAACCCTGTGGGATACCCTTAATTTGTCAGTTTTCACCATTATAAATGTAATTATTGAAAATGCAGAAGTTAACAATATCTATCCAAAAAGTTTCATTAATATTTAGAATTTTGCCAAAGTCGTAAAAATAAGACATAAGAATATCTTTAAGACTGGAAATAGAAATACTTGTGAAGAGATCTTTAAAGTCAAATGAGTAAATGCAATCAATTTTATTATTTTTAAGGAAATCAAGAACCGGGGCATTATTTTTAATAATCCATGTGTGGTTTTCTTCCAGAATTTTATCAAAAATATTGTTTAATAAATTAACAAAAGTAGTACCAGGAGAGTTCGTGTAAGAATTAGAGCCACAAATAATGTAACAGAATTTAATGGGATTTTTGTGAAATTTAGGATAAATAGTTGTATATGGAAAGACATAATCTTGGAATTTTTGACATTGACCTTCTTGTTGAGCGCAATAATCTTTTTAGTAATAATGTTGTAAGCAGTAGGAACTTTTTTAAAAGCGGTAGAATTTTCGAGTTCACCATCTAATAATTGGAGATAGAATTTTTTGCAAATAATAGAAAAGTTGTTAGCCGCTTTATCAATAGGTGCAACGATAAAAAGATTTTGAAGTTCCTTAATATGAGGGGTGAAATCAGATAGTTTAAGCAAATTTTTAATTTTATAATTCTGAATAAAAGTTTTAAAAATATTGAAAAATCTCCTGTTCCACTCTGCAAAAGCTTCAATTGGAACGTTATAAGAAAGTGAATTTTTAATGATATAGGTATCTAGGTCTTCCAAGAAAGAACCTAAAAGGTGTTTTTTACTGTAATAGAAAATAGGACGGAATTTTGTACCTTTGGCCATAATTTTGCGAAGAGCTATGCCCGTGATCTTTGTCAACAAATTGAGAAAAAATTTTGTTGTCACATAGACATTGAATGTTATCTCGAAAAAGATTGACATTTTTGCAAAAGTTATTGTAATTGAAAATTCTTCGACCCACGGGGGTATCATAACAGAAAGATGGTTTAATTTGAATTTCCTTAGTTGGAAAAAATTGAGATAAATCAGTAAGTAAATTGTTCAGTTTTAAATGGTCGTCTCAATAGGTTTATCAGGTTCAATAAAGATTTAGCATCTTCCTCAGGGAGCATAAAGATAATTCCTACATATTATGCTTTCTCAAACAAGATATTTCCATTCCTTCATATTCTACGTTACATGTCCAACATAGCTGTTTTTTAATTTCTTTATTTTCATTCAACTTACAAAAGTTGTCCTACTGCCATGGACTCATTGTTTGGTGTTTTTGCTTCAGCTGTATCTTCATGTTTAACATTTAACTCATAACAGTTAATCTGTTTACTTTGAAGTGAAATCCCCTTTGCTTTCTTGAAGCTCTCACTATCTATATATATAAAATATTCAATGATATAATTTGTTACAGGTTTCAAATGGTGTATATTATGTGTGGTAGGATGAGAATAGATATTACTTCATCTTTCTAGTAGTTGATGATCTCCGAATTTATTGATCTCTTTACAATACTCCTAATGATTCCACCAATGCTATGAATGGATTTTGCAAATTGCAGATTTTTCTTTCTGAAGATCAAAGCATTTTAACTGTATCCTTTTTTTGAAAGCTTTTGATTTTCTGTGTACCACTTCTCCCATTTTAAGCATATTAATTTTGTTTAAAAATGTTTAGATTGTCATATCAAAATGATTTTTACAAGTTTTGAATTTCTAAATCTAATTTTTATCACATACAATGGTAGAAATAAATAGAGAAACATTTATTTATTATTTTACTTCTTTTTTTTAAATAAAAGTTTTTATTTTAAATGAAAGCACGTGAAATTTTTGTATAAATATTATTTTATCTGTTTTAAATTTGACTACTAACTTAAAACATTATTTTATTTCCTTCTGGAATTCTAAAATTTGAACCTCTACCAGCTAACAAATAAATGTCCTTCTGTTACCATACTATATACCCTTTCATTACCATACTATGTGCCCTTCCTTTAATATAATTTCTGTCTTCCGTTACTACCATTAAATACCATAAATACCTACCTATTAAAATTATAACTGTTTCCCATTGACAAGGGACTCATTTCTGTTTTACATAAACAAGTACGAGTCCCTTAAAGCATAATAGGTTCTTGGTGAGATGTAGGGGAAGACCGCCTATATTGGACCCCCTAAGAACAGGAGGCCTGTGTCGCTCAATGTGAAGCAAAACAAAAATACGAAGTAGGGCATCGTAAGCTAAATTTAATCAGGATCCGCCCTAGGAGCTTATATTTTCTAAAAATATGGAAATTATTTTTTAAAAAATTATCTTACAAAAAGTTGCAAAGGTCCAATTTAGGAATATATGCGCCTATATTGAACCATGCGCTTCCTAAATTGGACCGTGCCAGGAAATCATAGAATAATTTATGTTTGAACTATACATCTTTTTTCCAGGATTTGCAATAGAATTTCTTTTACTTCGGTCTCACTTAGGCAGTGTTGATAAACTCACTGATGGCATTTCAAGCACTTAATCATGTTTTGCACTTTATCTCTATTTCAAATATTGCAATAACTGTTGTTTTGTGCAGTTTCTTGCTTCTTGTGTGACTTTTTATGTTCTATGCTACTTTCATACGGCGTTAGAATAATTGCTGAGATAGCCTTCCTTTTTGTTCTTTCTAATTTTTAGGTAAGGTAATATGAGAGCCGGGGCTTTACAAAATCATAGTTGGAGTTAACAATCATGTTTTGATGAGAACCATCCGCTGATTCGGCAGAGCTTGTACTAATTTAAGTCGTAGTTAGTTTTTGAACATGGTGTACAACAGTACAACTTACACCGAACATGTAGCCTGTTCACTTTGAGTAGTTTTATCTGGACTACTTACCTCTAACTCTGCTCCAGTCAAGTCAATACCATTACAACACATGTCAATTAACAGGCCAAACCCCTGTTCTTTGGAATCAATTCATAACATTTGCCATGGCCTTGATTGTGGTTTGCCCATAAGAGTTACAAAACAGTTCTTCTACGTGATATTGGGTAATGGATATCATTAGATGTTCTCGCAACCATGCATCACATGCTCGATTAAAATACACTGCTCGACATTGAAAATGCAACACCAAGAAGGAGTGGTCAGAAATTCATGCAAATTTTACCGTAGACGCACGTCACTGAGTTATGCAAATGATATGAAATGCGCAGCTCTCCGACGCACGTGAAGTAAGATATAAGAGAATGAAGTTGAAAAGTGGGCTATGTTCATGTTGGTTTTTCTGCCAGACTAATTATCGGAGAAATTTGGTTTTTGTCTCGAAGGATACGTGTGATAGGAGGAAATGCCATGCCGTCCTCAACGAAGACACTTCCAGCATATAGACGACTTTACAAGGGGTATGGTGATCGGACTGAGAAGGGGAAGTTGGTCCATACGTCAAATTGCAGCTGATACCCACATGGATGCAAGCACTGTGCATCGGCTGTGTCGGAGATGGTTGGAAAGAGGAAATGTAGTCACATTGAGGGGTGCAGGTGCAGCCAGATTGACGTCAGACCGCTTGGATTGACGGATTCACCGACAAGCTGTGGCGGACCCGCAAGTGACTTGTACGTCGATTCTGCAGCACGTGCAAGGTACCCTGGATGTTCCTGTGTCGACCAGAACCATTTCCCGTCGACTGGTTGCACGTGGCCTGCAATCACGGCGCCCGCTAAGAAGACTGCCATTGACCTCACAGCACAGACTCCAACGTTTGGAATGGTGCCGGACCAGAGCGACGTGGATGGCAGAATGGCAAACCGTAGTATTCTCAGATGAATACCGCTTCTGTTTGTCCAGCGATAGTCATCGCATACGTGTGTGGCGTCGACGTGGAGAAAGATCTAATCCGGCAGTAACTGTGGAACGCCCCACAGCGCGACCACGTGGCATAATGGTTTGGGGCGCTATTGCATACAATTCCGTATCACCTCTAGTTTGTATTCGGGGCACTATGACGGCCCAACGATATGTAGATAATGTACTGCGGCCGGTGGCAATCATCTACCTTCAGGGTCTGCCAAATGCAATTTTTCAACAGGATAACGCCCGGCCTCACAGTGCTCGAATCAGCCAACATGCTCTACGAGGTGTACAGATGCTTTCCTGGCCACCATACTCTCCTGACTTGTCACCAATCGAACATGTGTGCGACGTGATTGGACGCCGTTTGCAGAACCTGTCACTGCCTCGTTCAGAGGACGAACTGTGGCAAATGGTTGAAAGGGAATGGAGTGCCATCCCTCAGGACACCATCCGCAGGCTTATTGACTCCATGCCTAGACGTGTTTCTGCGTGCATCGCTGTCCGCGGTGCTCCTACTTCTTACTGAGTCGACGCCGTCCTCGCTCCAAATTTTGCTTATTTATTTTGAAATAAATATCACTTATTGTTCCATGCTGTCTCTGTCTTCTTACCAAATGTCATCAATTTCTGACCACTCCTTCTTGGTGTTGCATTTTCAATGTCGAGCAGTGTATGTAGATAAATACTGAATAAAGACCTTATCTACTTGCATGGTGTGCTTAAAGAGAAAGCATTATTATATCGCTCTCGCTAGCTAAGTTTACTGCATCTATGTTCTTTATGTAAGTTCTGTGCCTATCTATTAATAGAAAAACATTATTTTTACATTGCTTGTCTTAACGGTTTTGATGAAACCTTGTATCAATTGTCTAAATCATCGTTTGTAATCCAACCTTTTTTTGAACAAGCATATTGCTCACCAGGGGTACTTTTACTATAAGCTCATACATGGAACGTAATCTTTTGAAAATAAGCATGGGGGGGAGGGGGGCTAGCAAATCTGTTGCACTCATGCAGCAAATAGCCAGTGTGCTTATAACATGCTCACCACGCATTACTTCTCCAAACTGGCGTTTACCATTATACGTCAATATATTTTGGGGTTTTTGGACAGTTAAAAGACCGGCTTCATCTACATTGAAAATTTTCGTCGCATATAAATTGTTTCTTTTTAAAATCTTTTCAAACAAATCGAAGAATTTCATATTTTTGTTTCTCTGTAAATCAGCATAAATTTTATTTAAATTAATAACTATGTTTAACAACCTGAAATTGCAGCTTAATCGAAAAAGAAAAAAAAAACATATTTGAAGAAAAAAATGAATATCGTGAATAGGTGTTAAAGTATGCTTAAAATAATCTTAACTACGCTATTAAATCAGATGAGTCACTTATTTTATGTTACAATTAATGAAAAGTCTTGCTTAAAATCGTATTCTTAAATTGGACCACCGGTCCAATATAGGAAATTTTTTTCGGTCCAATAAAGGAAAACATGCCATTTTTTATTCTTCAGCTTGTTTCTCTGTCAAAAATTATCATAATCGCGCATGTAAATACATAGATGTAATCCTTATTAAACACAGATTATTATGCTATAACAGCAGTTTACCTCAGTTTACAAGTTTCAGTACTATCTTACTAGGTACAAGTCCACAAAATAAGATTTTACACGTTTTCAACATAAATCATGCCGTAACTCACATTACGCATCAGCTCGAAGACTGGTGAAACTTCATACACATTGATTTTATTCCTAAAACTTTATATTTCTACCGTTAAAGTGTAGCATAGATCTCTGTACTAGATTTTAAGCCCGAGGTCCAATTTAAGCAGTGGTCCAATATAGGCGGTCTTCCCCTAGTATTTTGGTAACGGAAGAAAGATTCAAAGTTATCTTAGTAATAAACTTATTTCACGGTTGAAAAAAAATAATCTATCGACAGAAAGTTTGATTAGGCATATCGAGGATAAAAGTTAATCAAAGTATTATATTCTGATAAACAATTTTTTTGAAATAACAGTATGTAACAATAAACAGATTTCTTGCTCTGTAAAAACACAAAGAGTAAAACTAATATCGTCCTTGGTTTTCTGAAAGTCATTAAATTAATTGGGAAAAATATGTTATAATTCAAGAAATTTATATATTTCTGAAGAAACTGATTTATGGCAAGTGACAAAATATTGATTTTTAAAATTAAAGTGTCTTGTCCACTTTTTTCTGTAATTCACCAAGTAGATTTCAGCCTTTCTCAAGAGCCTGCGAGCAGCTTCTGTTGCCGGGGACATAATTGTTTGGCCAGTTTGCCGATGACTATTAATGTTGGAAGGGAATCTCTCTCACAATACAAGGAGGAAAAGACATAATGCAAATAAAACTTGGGATGAAATTATTCGAAGAATATTAAGACCAATCAGAATATGGGAAAATCGATGCATTTAATGGCAGCTGTAAGAGACACTCATCAACGCAATTTTTGTAGAAAAAAAAAAAAAAAACGAGACACGATTAGTGCAAGTATTCCTAAATTTCCCGTCACAGCACGTTTCCATTCTAATTATTTCTCATCAGCCTTCATTATATAAAACTTCACGTTCCCCTATAAGAGCATTTATTCTTATTATTTTAAACACAACCTCCGAGATTGGCTGCCGTGCAAATTACCCGGGACTTTAACTGTTCCGCAGAATGGGAAAGAAAAAAATGGCGCCATGTCGCGTTCCAAAAAAAGATGGAAATATGGCGGTCGCTCGGTTGTTACATTCGGCTACTATTTAATTGCTAGACTGGAGGGAATAACAAGCACTCAGTATGCCTCGCGTGAACTAGGCCATTACAAAGATTTTTCGGTATTCCTTTTTTTGACGCCCATAATTTCGTGTTTTGTTTTTATTTCGAGTTTTAGCTTGGTGAGTTTTTTTAATATTTTACCTGCGCATGCGTGAGTTTTTGGTCACGCCTATCATCATTATGGTGAGGAAGCGATCAAAAGCGGACGAATAAATACAGAAGCATTAGGGCAGGTCTTCGAACTGGGTTGTCATAATTTGGCGATTAATCAAAGCTTTTGTTTTTATTATGCTGCATATTTTTGTGAAAATACCAAGAGATCCAAAATGCGTGATTAAAATATTATATTTGTGATGATGATGTTGAAAAGGAATCGCTCACAAGTTGATGACTTCCGTTTTTCTGCCCTCCTGTTTGGAACTTAAGGTTACTTTTTTTTTTTTTGGTAAGGCGTCGGATACGTAACCGGTGGGTTCCGAGTTCGATCCCAGCCGGATCGAATATCCATCGTGTTCAATAAAGGTGACTGGGGCATGTTAAATATGTTCGTGGTCTCAAAAACCTCCAAGTTCCCATTCCAAATCAATACCTCCAGAGATGCTGGACCAAGGATTGTTTGGTTCCTGGTCTGCATTAATAAAAAAAAAGAAAAAAAAAATCGCTCTTCAGGGGTCTACCCAACCGATTAAACCACGTTTAGTGGTAGGTATGATTGACCTTGGAGTAAGTGGGTGTAGTACCTGTGACGGGAGGTCATTTAAATGGAGGCACACAAAACAAATTTCGAAAAGGGAATATGCAGATACGACGTGACATACAAATTCTGAAATAAGTCCTAGTTTATTTATTTATTTATTCATGTGAAGGGCAAGGGGGAAAAAAGATGAAAGTCACTTTTTCGTCAATTTTGAGATATTAGCGCTATCTAGGGGCTATGAGGGAGTAATATCATCTGGTAGAACAACAAGGGAGAAAAAAAGATGAGAATCGACCGAAATGTGCGTGAAAACTGTATTAACTACAAAAGGAGTTACGAGAAATCAAACTTTGTTCTTCGTTTTTCTCGAAATCGTTTTTTGGTCACTTTCATCTTTTTTCCCCTGGCCCTTCATGTATTTTCATTTATTTAATTTTTCAGGCATTCAAATTTTGTGTTACACATTTTGTTTAAGCAAGCAATGTATACTTCTACATAATTTATATTTATACAATTTACATTGTAAGTCTAAAATTCTTCACACCATAAGTCACGTGGTGTAACCATTGATACTACAATCGCTTACTTTTTCCAGTAAAATTTTCAGTATTTTTTTTCAGTACTATAAGCACTCTATTTTGCAATAATATTTACCTTAAAATTTTTCTGAATTTTAAACAGTCTAGTAGTTTTGGTAGTATAAATTTTAAAAATTTGTGCCGACCTTTTGTGTTAACGTTATTTATTTGGTTCGAAAGTTTTTAATGTTTTGCTAACTCCTTTTAAACAGTTCAAATCCAGTGCAGCTTTCATGATTCGAAATGTTTTTCCCCCTCCTATCGGATTCAGACCTGTAGCAATTCGAACAACAAAATTACTATGATGTTCTTGACTGCAACTCCCAGCAACGAATAAGTAACCGATTTGCTTCGCAAGCAGAACACTTTTAAAATCCGAATGCTACTGTAGATGCAAAATGCTAGACATTAAAGCCATTAAACGTAAAACATCACGCTTTCATGCGTCAAAGTTGAGAAGATTACATCGTATTAAGATAATGCAGAACAGTTGAACCTTAACATTTTCGCTGGGGGTATTAGAGGAGGGTTTTTCCAAGGCTACACTAGATAGCGTTTTATACAGGCTTCTTCATTTGATCAAAATCCTTGGGATAAAAACGGACGTCCTTTTCCAGCGACATCTATCGAATTTTATGGTAACTAACATTTCTACAAATCAAATAATAAAAGACAAAATTAAAAGTTAATTTGTTGGCGACCATTTTACAATTTGGCATTCAATTCTATTTTAGTGTATTTTAACGTTATTTAATAGCTCGTTCGATTTGTTGGTTTATTCTGCATTTTAAAGGCTTATTTTAATTAGTTAGTGAATTATTTTCCATTTTAATTGATTCTAATTATTAATTAACTATGAAACGACACTGGCACCGCAGAGCGATAAATGGCGATTTTGGAACGGTAGTTCCATCAAAACTTTTGATGAGTTTAGATGGTCAAATTAATTTATTTGGCGATTTTTTTACATTTTAATGGAAGTTCTCCGTAAAGCTTTTGAGAATATTTCAATAACCGAGATCTTTGGTAGTATGTACGTTTCAGTTATAGGTACGTTTTTTAACTTGGCGATGTATTTTCTTACCACCTAAGCGAAGATTAAAATTTTAAGCTTGCATCGTCTTCTTTTCTCTTATTTTGCATTTTAATTTAAATTTCAATGATAATAATGGCTCGATATATTTATTAAACTTGTTATGTTACATGCTAATGGAGCTTTTGAAGTTGATTTGGCGAGTTTTTTAATAAGAATTCTCACATTATTTCGCAGCTTTTTTTCAGTTGGCCCATTATTTTACTTTCAAGTATAAAACTTATGTGTGAAATTAGAAACAAAAAAGGGAAGATTTCGGTGATTGGAAGTCTGGTTATCTTTCACTATTGGCGTTAAATCTTTGTGTCCAATTTATGAGCGAGGGAAATATACTTCCTTCGCAAACATAAACTAAAGAGCAACAAAATAAAGTAATTATCGCCAAAAACTTGGCAACCACAGCAGATTCCCAATTATCGAAATATTATCAATGTGTGAAATTTAACATAAAAAGAACATTACCTTTTAATGTTGTGTAAATGAAAACAAAATTTTACAGTTGGTCGTCGTAATATTGTAGTTTTGTTTATTTTTTTCGTACTTGTATTGCTCTTTAGTACCAAACGATTATATATGCTCATTTCGTTTTTACTAAAGAAATTAATATGTTTTGTTGTCAATCGTCTTTCCGTTGAACACCATCGCTTCATTAGTGTACATTTCATTCTGGGGCATCAAAATGAAATGTCTCTACGAATAGATTCGCCATTTATCGCTCTGATGGGTCAACGCTATCAAAATGAACATCTGAGCTTTTGCGTAAAAGGCGAAAGATTAGCACGAGGTTTGAAGTGAAACCAGAGCATATGAGCTTTTGCGTAGCAATTAAGATCGTGTGAGCAACAGTAATGAAACAAAATAGTAAATAGAACAATATTATTTCATTGCTACATTTTTATTTATCGGCTGCGAAGAAAAGCGTATATTTTATTAATGCAGAGATGTTAGAAATATTTTATCCTGTGATTATATTTCCCATGTATATATTGTTTTTCTGTAACTAGTGTTATTTGCCAACAATGTAGTATAGAAGTATTTTGGCAGCGCTATTATTGTCTCGTTCAGCTCGCTAGCCAAAATCAAATTCTTTTCTTTTATGTATTTTAGTTTTCCACTTAAACCTAATAAATGTTAACAGGTTATGGGGCTCCAGCTCGCTAAATGCGCTAAGATTAAGTAAAGTGGAATTAGAAAATTCGCGGAAACTGCAATAGATAACTTCGTCGATCGCTCGGAACTGTATTTACTTCTTAAAATGGAGCAGGGAAAAATCCCCGTTAAGCCATTAGTGGGCAGAAGTGACTGGCCCATCTGGAAGTACAGAATACGGTTCGTATTGAATCATTACACTGATGCTTTAGATGTCGTCGAAGGAAGATTGCAGCCGCCAGTAGTATTGGGAGTAGCAGATGATGCGAGTCTGAAGAAAGAGAAAGCATTCCACAAAGCAAATAACAGTGCCATGATGGTTCTCACTAACTCAATGACAGAAGATACATTGCAAAAGGTGATGAGATTCAATACCGCAAGAGATGTTTGGCTCGAGTTGAACAGGATTTTCGAAGACTCCTCGGACAACCAACTGTATAACATCTGTTTGCAATTCTTTAAGTTAAGCTGGTCAGAGGGTAATATGGCAGATCATCTATCTAAACTGAAAAATTTGTGGAATGATCTCAACAGTGGACTCGAAAACAAAAAGGAAAGTAGACTCCCAGAAATGCTCTTAATATGCAAGATATTGGATATCCTTCCTGTCAGTTATCGCTCCTTCAAGTCAAGTTGGTTGCTTCTAAGTGATGAAAAGAGAACACTAGATGAGCTAACAACACAGTTATGTACACATGAGAGAGAGCTTAAGAAAGATTCCAGACTGACGGAAGATAAAGACCAAGAAGCCCTAGCATCCTGCTCAGAATCAAAATACAAGTCCTTCAACAGCAAGAAGAGGAACAGCAAGTGCAATTATTGCCACCAAAAGGGACATTGGGTAAAAACCTGCAAGAAATGGATCTCGGATGGAAGACCTCCGAAACCAAGCCACCCAAGGGATAATAAAGGCAATAATTCTGCGGTAGATATAACACTCTTGGCTGTAGACAAGGAGGTATTATCAGTAGAAAATAGCACCGAAGACTGGTACATTGACAATGGTGCTTCGAAGCATGTCACGAATAGCAAGGACTGTTTCGTAGATTTTCAAAAATTTGAAGTTCCTCACAGCATTACAGTAGCCAATGGGAAAACATTAGCAGCCATTGGACAAGGAAAAATAAAAATTGCTGCAACTGTAAATGGAAAGGATCAAGTCAAGTTTTTAGAAAATGTTTGGTACGTTCCAGAAATTAATAAAAATTTGTTCTCTGTTCTCGCAGCACAAGACAGAAATCAGAACAGTATATTTGAGTCAACATTCAAAGATTGTTACTTAAAGATAGATGGAAAAGTAGTTCTTCATGGCATACGAGATCCTGGAGGTGGTCTATTCAAGGCGGTTATTAGAAGTTTAGTACCAGAATCTGATATGAACATGACTGTAAGTGACGACGAAATTCTCCAACTTTATCATGAAAGGTATGGCCATCAAGATAAGCAACACATAAGCTCCATCATAGCAAAAGAATTGAATGTCAAGATCAAAGCTGATACAGAGTTATGCAAACCTTGTGTCTACGGCAAAGCCCACCGTTTGAAATTTGGCGCAAGAAAGAAATCCACAAAAGCTGGATATGAAAATGTTAAGGTTAAAGAGGATACTTCTCAAGATAAAGAAGGGTCACAGCAGGTAAATATGAGACCCAGAAGAAATATCACAGCCCCTAAATGGACCAAATATTATGTTATGAAAGGCTATAGTAAGATGCCTAAAGAAAACTGTCCAGAAGTAAATAAAGTAACTGGAGATAATGGTGGCTCTAAGAATCTCAACCAGAATATTTACAGTAAGGAGCCACTGGAAACAACTGGTATGTCGAACGCCAAGGGAGTTTCGACACCATTAGATCTAGGCATGAAATATTTGCATGCAACAGAAGAAAATAAGTTGAATGCCGCAGAAGCTTTGAAGTCTAGAAAAGCTATCAGAGGGCTCTTATACTTGGCAGGCGGAACAAGACATGATTTAGCTTTCGCTTCAGAATTCATGGGATGCACTTCGATATGGGTCCCTTTGGCGATCTAACTAGATCCCGCGCCAAGCTCAATAAATTCAGGAGCCAGTTCAACAGTTGTTCAAGTAAGGAACACTGGACTGGAATGCACAAGAAGTCCTTAGGGAACCAAAAACTTGGTGAAGGACTAAGGGAAATTTAATCAAGGGGGGGGGGTGTTAGAAATATTTTATCCTGTGATTATATTTCCCATGTATATATTGTTTTTCTGTAACTAGTGTTATTTGCCAACAATGTAGTATAGAAGTATTTTGGCAGCGCTATTATTGTCTCGTTCAGCTCGCTAGCCAAAATCAAATTCTTTTCTTTTATGTATTTTAGTTTTCCACTTAAACCTAATAAATGTTAACAAAATTGAACGCCATTGCTATATGTTGCTAATTCGAAGAAAGTAAACAATGAATGAATGTCGTATGACTGAATCATGAGTTGCGACCAACTTTACCTGAAAAGGGAATTTATTTCCCCTAAAAAGCAGTACTAAGAGGGCCTTCGGCATCAATTCACTCTGTACTCCACTTCAGTTAACTACATCAATATTTTTTAACCCTAAAAGATAGGATAAACGTCACTTTTTACAGCGGAAACAACATGCTAATAAATGTAAACAAACATTTGGGAGGTCGTTGTTCAGCGCTCTCTAGCGGGCAAATCTTTACCATTGATGTTTTGAGTAATGAAGAAGCCTGTATAAAACGCTATCTAGTGTAGCCTTGGTTTTTCTTGTGAACCCCAGCTGCAATGGCGTGCGTTTTTTAGCCTACTTTCCCGTTAAAAATAAAAGAAAGACGAAAAAAGTATTAAAAGTAGCTTAATGCATCTAAAAAATATCGCCAAGTCCAAAAAATATCGCCAAGTTAAAAAATATCGCCAAGTCAAAAAAAAAAATATCGCCAAGTGAAAAAAATAAAAAGGTAAAATGAATATCGAAAAATTAAAAATTTGAAAGTAGGGTATTGAGATGGGGAATTTGTGTGTCGGTCGGTCGGTCGGTCGGTCGGTCTGTCTGTCCCCCCCTAATAACTTTTGAATGAACAGTCCGATTTGGACAAACTTTTTTTTGTTGGAAAGATCTCGGCGAGTACAGCTCATTCCCATATTTGATTTTTTGATTTGAACAATTTTTGGTTCAAATTTGAGCCGTTCAAACAACCGGTCCCACGATACTAACTTTTTAATGAACAGTCCGATTTGAACAAACTTTTTTTTGTTGGAAAGAACTTTTCAAGGATACTTCATTCCCGTATTTACATTTCCGATTTGAAAAATTTTTCGTTTAACATTGAACCGCTCAAGCAAGCTGTCACCCCTAATAACTTTTGAGTAAACAGTCCGAAAAAAAAAATGACTGACTGTGCAGACGATTTTTTGTTTATTTATTCATTTGTTTTATTGAATTTATTATTATTATTATTATTATTTTTGGCAGACGATTTTTTTTGTAACAAAAATGTTTCATTCACGAGGGCATTTTATTCTTTATTTATATTTAACAACTGGCAACGGATTAAAAGTGAAATTCGAGACATTTTATCAACGGACGAGTTTTTTTTTTCTTTTTTTTTTTTCTTTCTTCACTGTAAAAAAAAACTGTAAATTTTGAAGAAATTATCCATATTTTTTACAGAAAAAATCTGTTTGTGATAAAATACAGGATTTCTCTGTTTTTTTAATCTCCGTAGCCGGTTATAAGCGCATTAACTGTTAACGGTGAAGCTCCATTGCTCGATTTTAACCACGTGACCCATCCTGCCATCCGAGTGGTTGGATTGGAGATTCGAAGTAATGGCGGATGTTTTAGTCGTTGAAAAGTAAATAAAATATTGAAAACTCTGGAGGAAACACTTTGGAGTTCAACAAGCTGAAAACTTTCCCACTATCCCGTAGAGTTGCCGGTAAGTTAATTTTTAACATCAAATTAATTATTGTTTAAGTTTTAGTTGATAATTTTTCGATTATTTTATGTGAAATGTAAACCGTTCCATCTTTTCTATGGTTTCTATTTGCATAAAAGTTTCAGGACTAGCCTCATAATTTGTTGATTTGAAGGGTCAGTGAAACAAAGCATGTTATACGTATCGTATCGTCTTGATTTTCTTTATTTATGTTTTAATGTAAGTTTACTTCTGTGTCATTTTCAAAATTGTATGTCATCAGGACCCCTTTTACCGTGATACAGTACATGCTTTTTAGAACGATCACTCATTCCTGTGACCCTGCTGTTATAGCCAGGGGTGATTGTGTTCCGGTATTTTACCGGATTTCCGGTATTTTCATGATAGATTCCGGTATTTTCATATTCGAAAATGCCGGAAGTAAAATATTTTTAATTATGCTTTTATCTTCCCACCTCCGGATTTTTTTTCTTTTTCGAATTTTCGATGATTATGCCGATAATTATTAATAATATTCATCAAATAGAAATATTCAGGTGTTTTTTTTTACCTTACTAAATTACCTTATTTGCATTCGATATGAGAATCGAATTTTTCTCACTTTTGATGCTTATTCCCCTTAGTTAGGAGACAAATAAATGAAATGTAACAAATGCAACTTTCATTGCTTTGTAAATGCTTTCGCACAACAAATAGCAATTCTGTTAGACTTTTGCTTTCGCCTTAAAATATTTTTTTTGACGATAATTGCTCATCACCAGCTCAAAAGTAACTTTATTACTCATTTACAATTTAATTAAATGCACGTACAATATTTTGACTAAAAACTATTTGAATATATGAAATGTGTTAGTTTATGAAAGGAAATTAATTATTACTAGGTGTGCTTAGTAATAGGGGCCTTGGTTTTAAAAACACTTATGATTTTACATCATCTGGCATTCAAACCAAAATAAGTGGTAACTTTTAATGTTCTTGCAGATACTGACTATTTTAATTTTCCAAATATTCAGCTTGTTTATCTTTATTGTTAAAAATGTCGACTTTCTTTATAAAATAATGTTTAAACCCATTCCTAAAAAATTGTTTATTGTAGGTTACTAAGACGAATACTGAAGTTGAACTGTTGAACCTCCCGAGTACGCCTTGTCTAATATGCTATGGTAAGTTAATTTTTTTTATATCTGCCTTTGCTATTTTAAACAATTCCCTCTAATAATGTTAATTAGCATCTTATGTTTAACATCTTATGTATAACATTTTCCCTAGAATGTGTTAATCCTGCTTGTGCATTATCTAATGAAATGTAATAGATGTACAATAGAACCTCAATATCTTGAAAACCGAAAGCGATTTGACCTGATTTTGTTTGATGGATCCCTTATTTAAGTTAAAGCTAGAAATGCTCTAAATCTTAGATAATTTTACAAAATTGCGGATATTTTGTTTTGAAAAGAAATTTGACGTATCAATGTTTTGAGTTGAAATGTGAATTGTCAAGTTAAAAAAAATAAAAAATTGTTCCTGATATCAAGGCACACAGCCATGGCTGCCACACTTCTGTCTGGCGGACAGAATTCCATATTCTGTAAAATGTCGAATCATTTGGAAATTTGTTTTGGGAAAAAATGAAATGAAGCTTTAAAAATATCTCATTTAGATTTTTCAAAAAAAAAAAAAAAAAAAAAAAAAGCAAGCAACTGCTTAATAACTTTCTCTCTAGTTGCACCTTGAAGACTAGTAATTAATTTATTTCAATCGTAGCTACATTAATCCAGAAAATTATGTTAAAGCTTTTTTCCAGTTTTATTTTTTAGCCATGAATCTCTTACCAGAAACTTTTTATTGTTAAGAATCTTTTAACGTGAATTAGAAGCTTTTTTTTCTTCAGTAACTAATACAGTAATTTTTTTGTTATCGCGTTTTCTTCCAAAAAATCTTTTCGAAAAAACTATTCTGAAAGTTTAGATTTTACTTAATTTTGCGATTTAGTTTTATTATATAGGGTAAGTGCTCCAGTAGTCGGTCATTTCAGAGATCTTTTGTGGATCTTGGCTAACCTAGAACTTTCAGCTATCAATACAGCAGCAAAAACAAGGTAAAACTTTAGAATGAACCTTTCTGATAGTGAATCACCTACTTGTTTCAGAAATTAAAAAAAAAATTATGTTAAAATCTAAGCTGTTGTCAACACTAGTAAATGCTCCAGTAGTCGGTCACAGAAATCCAGTGCTCAACCACGTTGAATCCAGTAGTCGGCTACTTCATTTTCATTGATCTTATCTGATATAGGGGTTGAATTAAAAAACAAAACAAAGGGAAACTTATAACGAACCAGACTCGTCATTGGGGGGGGGGGGGAGCAATTGCTCCCCCCCCGTTTTGAACAATCAATTAATATATAAATGGGCGTGATGTTTGCTTTTTTCCGATGGATTTGCATTGTGTTTGCACCCTTTTGCTCCCCCCCCCTCTAAAAACTTGAAATGACGGGCCTGCAGCGATGCATTATACTTAGTCTGGTCATATTTTTCGTGGTACCTCTGGTACTCAACTGTGTAGATGATCATGTTAGTGTACTTTTGATACACTATGTGCTTTACTTATTTCTCTAACTATCAATCTAGCATTATTAATTTTAGACAGTACAATTAGCAGAGAATTCTCGGGACAGTAATGTTTTTTATACTTTAGTTGCCTAAAAACAGCTTTCTTTTAAAAACTAGCACTAAAGAAGTGTTTTTTTCTGAATAACGTCTAAAAATATGTCTATATCAAAAAGAAAGTTAAAAAAAAAAAGCTTCTGAAGAAAAGAATTTCAGCAGCACTTACTAAAGATGCAAGAAGGGACAAAATAAATGAAGTTTTTTAAATGTACAAAATGTTCTTGCTTAGGAAGTGAAAAAACAGGAATAGTTTTGTAGTAAACAGCAGTTTTTAGTGATAATGAGCAAAGAATCAAGAAATGAAAAACTGCTTTACTGTTTATGTAAACATAAAGACGTAATAATAGAGTCGACACAATTAATGACTGATAATCTTGTCAGTACTCAACTGGTTCACATTCATTAGAATGGAATTTCAACATAAAGAACCTAAAACTAAAACTGTAGTTTCAGAAATGATTGCTTCCAAAACTGCAAGTAAAAATACATTCAAAAATGCGATGAAAGGAATCTCTGTCAAGGCTTAATTTAGCACAGAATGCTCCACTGAAGCAAGGTTATATGCTTTAACTAATTGAAGTAAGATGAAATAAGGAAGTAAATGGAACTCGGGATGTCATGAAAGTAACCTTACAGCTTTCGACAAGAATATTAGTAAACGAGGAATAACCTTGAAAACAAACCAAAATTTAGTTTGCAACAATGTAACCATGTAGTTTTGAAATTAACTCAGCACAATTCTAATCCTCTAGCGTAGAAAACTCAAGAAGTCAAACATGTGGGGAGAATCATTAGTGAAAATATACCAACATTTGAAACAATTTTCCTAAATAGAGCACAGGGGTCTTGAACCTTTGGTAAAGCAAAAAGTTTAGCATAATAGCAAAAGAAAGAATAACTACATGCTTGGCACTCATTAAATAACTTGAGCCTATGTGACTATTGAAGTTTTGCATCTTATCTCCTATAATTGAAGAATGTTTATTAACTGCCGAATAAGCATCAATAGAAGTCAAATCACTCGTTTCTCCAATTTCATGAGTTTAAGATAAAATTTGTTAAGAAAAACTATTAAAACACCATTTGATAATAACTAGATGAGTATCAAAACTTATAATCTTTACTCAACAAATGCGTATTTAAAAATCTCTTTTTTAGAATTTTCAATTAAATTTACAACACTGGGAGCAATAAAATGCCGAAATGGTGGTCAAAAGAATTTAAGGCAATCAATTTAGTAATTACTATTTTTCGAGAAAAATAAACTTTGGAAAAGGTATTTTTACTCAAAACAGTTAAATTGTCGCTGTATTTTAATAAGTTAATTTAGTTTTAATTTGATGAACCAATATTAAGAATGAAAAGCTACATTAAGTATGGCCGACTACTGGATAAATCATCCAAACTGCTTAGAACCAGAGGTCGGCCTACCATGGCCGACTATTGGAAATACAGAAATATTCTGTACCCTTTAGTCGGCCTCCCCTTTAAAAAACAATCGAGTCTAACCAGGAATTCGCTCTTTCATTGAAGCATTATGTTAGACATTCCATTAAGATAAAAATCACTCAAATTTACAGTAGAATTAAATTAATAAGTGTTATTGGCCATTTTAAGAAGACATGTCCTCTTAGCTGAAAAATAAGCAGAATCGCAATCTTGGATGACGGGCACACCATTCAAAATGAAAAGACTCATTACTAATTCAAAAAAAGTACCCCAAGCTTAACTGCCACTGGTTGATGATTGAGGATAGGTACATGAATGTGTGAATGCACCTTATCTGAATTAAAAATGTACTATTTATGAGGAGTTTTATGTTATTGTGGTCGACTACTGGAGACTGGCCGACTACTGGAGCGCTTACCCTAGTTAATTACAACATAAAAATGCAACATATTTGTGCATTAAACTTCAGACATATTACGCGCTAACATGTTTGTGTAGCAAAATGATGCCAAGTGCTTTTCAGTCTTTGTTAATTTTTAGAGTAGCACCCATACACACAGCATTTTGTTATTATCCAGAACAATATGGTAAATATGGAAAAGATAATGGTACTTGAATCTATAAATTGTGTTGAAATTAAACGATTAAGATATCAAATGTTAATGCAGCTTTATTTTTTATCAATTGGTTTTTTTTTTTTTTACATTAAGGTTACATTTTAAAACATAATTAATCCATCTTTCTTAACTTTCAGGAGAACATTAGGAAGCAGGAGAAGGGGACCAGCCTACGTCACAGTTCCGAGAAATCGTTAAGTGCGAGGGTTGTCAGGAGTCTCTGACCTACCTCTCCTTCTATATACCTTGTGTAAAACTTGCTTGAATTCAGAGCCACATTTTACACCTAGATTGGGTATTCTCCTTCTTGGGACAAAAAAAAAAAAAAAATAAAAATAAAAATAAAAAATTGTAGACCAGTGTAATTAATCAACGTATTTTCATTTGATTGTTATGTTTTAAAAGTATTAGAGAAAAAGAATGCTTCATACAATTCAGTTATGACCTCCCATATTCATATGTAATAGATTTTTTCCATTTCTGTATTTACACTACTCTTTGTAATTACTCTTGTGTACTTATGGCAATAAAATATTTTTTTGTTTAATTATAGTATTTTTTGTAGCATCCACAGATCCAAGAGATACATATTTTCAACTTTTGCCTAAGCGTGTTTCAATTAACGTGAAAGTTCAACTATACTGCCTAGGCATATTTTCTCACTTAAATTTTTGATTTTATTAATCTAAAAGACAGTTTAAAAATAGTTATTTTTTTAGCAAGTTTCTTCTGTACAATTAGTGTTTCAGACATAAAATCAAATTGTACAAACATTTAGGGGTGTTAGAGGGGCCATAAGAAGCAAGAATCGCACAGGAACATAAGGTAGCAGACGCAACGCTAACGGGCTATGTACACCCAAACTATAAAAGTTTGAGAATGGCTTGTTTTGCGTCACTCGGTTATTGTGTAATCTCGGAGCATGTAAGACTGGAAGGCAGCAAAATGTCAACAACCTCTTTAAACCTATCTTAAAAACTGAGATATTGTGAAAAATCGATTATTTGTGTATTAAATTTGTGACTTTTTTTCGCATCCACCTGTATTTGGTTCGTATTTATGTGACATACCAGAGTATCCAGTCCCGTAAATACGAGCCAGAAACAGGTGGATGCAAAAAAAGTCACATTTAATACACAACGAAGATTTTTTACAATATTTTAGTTTTTAAGAAAAGTTTTAAGGAGTTGTTGACATTTTGCTGCCTGCCGCTGTCTTACATGCACTGCAAAAAGAAAAAAAAAAAAATCCGTCAAATTTACGGAAAAAAACTGGCAGCCAGGCTGCCAGTTTTTTTCCGTTTATTTAACAGAAATCTTCCGTGATTTTTTAACAGATTCTCCGTTTTTTCACGGAATATCTCTGTAATTGCAACAGTTTTTAACCGTTTTTTTAACAGGTTGATTTCATCACTTTACGGAGAAAATCTGTTAAAAAAACGGTTAAAAACTGTTGCAATTACAGAGATATTCCGTGAAAAAACGGAGAATCTGTTAAAAAATTACGGAAGATTTCTGTTAAATAAACGGAAAAAAACTGGCAGCCTGGCTGCCAGTTTTTTTCCGTAAATTTGACGGATTTTTTTTTACAGTGTTTGATAAAATGTGTTTTGATGTACTTTGTACTTTTAATTTTTTTTTTGAAAACAATTGAGGAATTTTTCTACGGAAGAACTGTAACAGTTACATTCTTTAAAAGGTGCGACAAAACTTTATTTATTCATTTATTTACTTTTTATGTGTCTATTTCATCTGATGAGAGGGGTATATTTTGCTTTTAGAAATCAGCTTCAAGTGCTAAAAAGGTATGTTTGACATAATTTATAGTCTTAGATAATTAAGAGAATAATGATCAGATGCTAGAATGCCGATGTCGATGTACGGGAAAGTAGGCTCGTTTAGTTCTTGACAGAACTTCTTGTTGAGCTTTGAATGTGTTCTTTCTATAGAGGAAAAAAATAATAAATATTCGGTGCATAATGAATCAAAGGGGAAAATCAAAATCAGAAATGGAATCCAAGAGAAATAGTTAAGATAACCTTTTTTCAGTATAAACAAATTGAAAATATGTTTTGAAAATTGCAATAAATCCAAAAAGAGTAATGCATTACGCAATAAAGCCTGTATTGAAACAGCTATTTATTTTTACTTCCTTTTACGTAGTAAAGGAAGTATTGTGATCGCGAAAAAAAAATCACTCAAATTTGAGTCTAAATTTTGATTTTGCTCACCCCCGAATGAAAATTCCTTAGTTTTTTTGACCTGTCAGCACGTGTATATGTACCTAGCAACATATAAGCAGCCGAAAAATTTTTTTCAACCACCCCCGAGTTAATTACGACGAGTTTTCTCGTGACGTCTGTATGTACGTGTGTGCGTATGTGGGTCGCATAACTCAAAAACTATATGCCGTAGAAGCTTCTAGCTTGGTATGTAGGCTCTGAGGATGGTCTAGTTGTGCACCTCCCCTTGTGGTTGCATTTGAATGTTCCCAAGGGGGTGTTTTACCCCTTTTTTGGGGTAAATCAGTGTTAATTTCAATGCAGACTCAAGTGATATGAATTGGCGCGACCACTTGGCGATATGTCGCCAAGCTTTTGGTCGCCGTTTGACGCCAACTTGGCGACATATCGCCAAGTTGGCGACAAATTTGGCGAAAAAAATATTTTTCGAATTTGGGTTCAACTTGGCGCTATTGGCGATATTTTGCGAAAAATTCACTGAATGATATTAAAATCAGCAATATTTAGAAAATTAACCATTGCAAAATATTTTTTGCATTGTTTCGTGGCAGATTAGGGGAGTAAATATTTGAATTGTTACCTTGCTCACTCCAAGCACTTTTTTTAACACTTAAGGCAACTACTAAGAAATTTACACGTAAAAGGAAGTAGTGTGGGGTCCATACCAGATTTTTTGACAGTAAATTTGTACCTTAAAAATGGGGGAAACTTTCACTCTTTTTACTGCGAGAAGTGAAAAAAATTTTTTTTTCTAGTGAAATAATTTTCATTTAGTTATTTAAAACATTTTTGAGCAACTGAATAAGTAAATAAAAGGGAATGACTAAATGAATAGAAAAAGAACAAATGAAAAATATATATATATAAATATTTAATTTGTCTAATGTATGGAAAAAAATAGAGGATAAAATAGGAAATGAAGAAGAAAAGCAGAGAATGAGCGAATAAATAGGTAAATTTTAAATGAAGAAATGTAAATGAATTAATTAATAAATGAGTACGTAAGTGAGTTACTAAACAAATCAATGAGAAAACTGCATCAACTGTTTCACGGCGCCACATCCAGTCTGCCTCGTATACACTTGACTAATTACAGGAAACATTTAAAATAAAAATGAGCTGTAAATACTACTCCGCAAATTAGAAGGTCTCAATAAATGTTTGAAATGTTAATAAGAGTATTATAATTTTATAATAATAAAAATACTTTTTTATTTAGCAGCAAAATTTTACTTATAGTATGAGTATCATTTTTTGAAAGCTGTTTGTATTCATCTGTTGCTTCGACCTTCAAAGATATTTTTTCCTAACTGGAACGGACTACATGTGTTACACAGGAATTCACTATAATTCGTATCATATAATTAATTTTAAAATTTGTACGGAAATAATACGGTAAAAACAATAGATTTCAAATTTGTAAAAAAACTAACTCGTTTAGAAAAGACGTCATTTTTAACAAACTTTCCCATCTTCTTTTCAAGTAGATAGTGTAGATCAGAAAAATTATTCTTATGACATATTAAATTCTGCCGATAAAAATAACTCTTCCATAGCTCTAGCAAAGAGTATTAACACTGTTTGAATCAAACCGAGAAGCCGGAAGTTATCTGTTTCTAATTCTGATGTGACCCAGCGGCTTTGAGCGTTTTGAATAAAGAAGGATTACATTACCCAGAGACAATCTAAATTGTCAACAATGCATTCAACTTCCAGTGCAATAACAAAAAGTTAAAAAGTGCTTCGCTTTCAAAATTCGATGAAAACTAAGATTTATCCAACATTGCTTTCATTTATTTGCCATAGCAGATACAAAAATGGACTCACCGCCCTAGAATACTACAGTGCGAACAAAGATCTTGTGCGAATACGGTTTTGTCACTTAGATCTGATGGCACGGTACATATGCAGTAATAAAATAGTTCGAAATTCACGGATTTTATTCTCAGAAATTTTCGCTCATTTACTTTCCTATTTACACATGGATGCTTATCAAACCCTGTTTCTTGAAATCTATAACATGTTAGATGCTGTAGTATTATATTATATCTGAATTTATTGCTGAATATGTTTTTAGCGGTGCGTATTTGATACCTCATGCACTCATTTTTGAAGAAAAAAAAATGTACTTAAAAAAAATAATAAGTAAGGTTCAGGCTCATATTTGAATACGTTTTTAAAAACAGTGAAGAGGTAGTCGTAAAGGATTATATGAAAATGGTAGCAAAGGGTACCGATGATAACGCAATAAAACAGTAGAACATTGAAGGGGGTGTATAGGAAGATTAAAATGCAGTAACTGAAAAAGAGAGAAGAATCATAATCAAGAAGAAAAATAAATAAAAAGAAGTTTATGAGACAAATAATAATAACTAATAGATAAATAGATGGATGAGAAAGGGTTAAATATATATGTATGATAAAGAAATAGCTTGTGCTGGAAAACAGGACTAAATTTTACTAAATAATCGATTTTCTCCAAGCGAGAAAAAATATACTTTGAATAACACAGGGAGAACAACTGTAAACACAAAATGAAGTCCACACAAAAACACTTTATAACTGTCACTCCATTTCAGAATAAGTAATCATTTTGACACTTTGTGATCACTTTCACTCAATGGGGAAAGTTGCCCAACAAATCCATCAGCAACACGAAGAACTCGGTTGCACAACAAATAATTCATCTCCATAGATTTATAACGCGTAACGAAGTAGTAAACATACCTGCCTCGTCGCGTGATATTGGAATATTTCGTTACGCTTGCAGTAAGGAGCAATACAAAGCGCAATTTTCCCCACCAAAAATGTGATGAACTCGGTCCGATTAGGGTACTTTAAAAAGTTTATTGAGTGTTTGCCGGTTGTTGCGAGGCATGATTTTCTCGGATTTTGGGTGTTGCATGTGGAGTGAAACATCCAGCCGTGCGGTTTTGTTTTTTGAAATGATAATAATTTTGAGGGTTTTTTGGAGAAGTGGAAATTTTGATTGTTGAAACGGATGAGCTCGCAAAAAAAAAAAAAAAAAACTCATGAAATTGTTCGGAAAAAATAAATGAATAAATAAAAAAAATAATAATAAATAAATAAATTCTATATGGGGCTACGGGTCTGTGTCAAAATCTAAAAATCCGTGTTCATGGTATATTAAAATCAAGGAAATCATTTGTCTACTAACTGCCATTGCAAAAAAATATTATTTGTAAAGTTATGCAATTTAAAATGAAAATCTAAGTTAGCACATTTATTCTTAAAATACAAAGAAATGATTCATTAAATCAATAGACTATAGATAATTGCCATTATAAAAATGATTCGTTTTTCTCTTATATTTAACTAGGGGCTGCCGCCCGTTGCTCGCTTACTTTCGCCAACCCCCGGATAAATAACTAATAATTTTAAACTTAAAATTATAATTTAAAAATAAATAAAAACCGAATGAATATCGTAGTTTATAGATGGATGATGTCAGAATGACATAATTTATAGACAATTAACAAAAAAAAAAAAAAAAAAAAAAAACAGAAAGAAAATAAAAAAAGAAAGCAAGCGGGTTATCGACTAACCACAAGTTTCATGTAATCATTTTGTCTTTTTTTAAATAAATTTATCATGTTTTTTATTTTCAGCCCGGTTACGTCATGCCTCTTCCCCACTGCTTCGTTGAGACTGATTGAAACTCAGAAATATTCGGGTAAACACGACATACGTATACATCGGCGCTTGCGCACCATGCGGCGGCGTACGAATGCCTACCTGATGCTTTAGGCTACTCTTCTCTGCGGTCCACTACAAAACTAATTTTTTTTTATGAAATCTCGTTTTAATGTTCCATCCACGCAATCAAATTACTGTTGCCATTGCACAAAGCAGAGAAAAGTGATATTGTTTTCAATGAGGAAAAATTTCCCCTCAAGTGAACAGCCAAAAAAGAAAGAAAAAAAAATTTTTTTTTTAATATCCTCGCTTTAAATCTTTAAAATTTCTCAATCTAATATGCCTTGCATATATTAATTGCCATATTTATTTTGCACTCGCGGATATGCCCGACGTCGTGCGGGTTTAAAATGCAACATGTGAAATCCAAGAAAGCATTTTTTGTGACAAAGTGGTCAGTTAAATCGGCGTGAAGGACAACGTGAAATCAAACTTAAATGTGTTCCGTGATGAGTTCCTAAAAAATTGCTTTTCTGCTTTTGAAAAAACAAGAGCGAAAGTATTATATATTCAAGGATGAATACTCACGAAAAAAAACAGTTAAATATTTGAATTGAGAGAACGCAAAATTAGCTATTGAGGGGAATTTGAGACGAAGCACTAAATACTGATTTCAATGGAGGAAAGCGTTTAAAAAAATTAGAGATTTTATGTGGAAGTTTCAACTGAAGTTGGAATTAAAAAAGATCTACTCGGTCAGATTGCTTTCTAATTGGTCTCTTGATGTGCCCAGTGAGGACACAAACGAATTGGGAAATTTTTAACGAAATCCGACGGGTAGTTTTTGAGTATATAAAAGACATACATAGGTACATATATTCATTTTTATATATAAAGAAGATTAAATTTTGAGTTATAAATAAATGATTTAAGTGAAATAAATGAATCTAATAATTCATCATACAATTTTAATGAAATCTTTGAAAAGTGTCCAGAAAAAAGTCTACGAGAATATATATAAAAATATATAGAGAGTGATTGTGAGCTACGGAATTGAAATAAAGACGTGAAAAGGTTTATTAAGTGCAGGAGAACAACGGATGTTGAACTGAAAATAATATAGAAAATAATTAAATTATGAAACCATAACGGAATAAAAAGAGAAAATGCATCTGTAAAACTAGTTCCTGAATAAACTAACATAAAATAAATTGAAACGATCAACTTAGTTAAGACGAAAAAAATGAAGCAAAGAGGAAGAAGAAAGGAGGAATGAAAAGCCAAGTCTGGGGATAATTGCGAAACTGAAAAAGGAAAGGCATTACTATGAAATGATGAACCAAAGCAAAAAGAAAAATTTTGAAGGAATGATGAAGAGAAATAAGAAAATAAGAGAGAAATGTTTGAACTAGTAACAGGAAAATGGGACTAGTACGAATAGTAAGTGAATTAAAGTAAAAGAACCGGTAAATTTAAGTAAAAGGCCAGAAAAGAAGTATTTGGTAAGAAAAGAATAAGAAGTGTGAATCGAATAAAAATGAGAAGAAAATTGAAAATAATGGGAAAACATAGAAAGAAAATTGAGTGGGGAGAAAAGAAGAGAAGTTGTATAGCTTCAGGTGTAAAAGGAATGGAAGAAAGAGAGTAAATAAATAAATTGAATTAAACAAAAAACTAAAGGAAAATAAAGTTTTATCTAGTAAACAGAGAAACTAATGTCCTGTATCTTTAAACGAGTAATTCTTGTATATATATATATATATATATACATATATATATATATATATATATATATATATATATATATATATATATATATATATATATATATATATATATATATATATATATATATATACAGTCAATTCGCGATAACTCGAAGTCCGATAACTCGAATATTACTATAACTCGAATTTCTTATTCGGTCCCGATCCCTTTGTCTTCAATTCTATGTTAATTTTCCTCCATATCTCGAAGTTTTCTTCCCTTAACTCGAAGTTTTTTTGAAGTGACTAAACATTTGATAGTTAAAAAGCAGATAAAAGTTTAAAGTGAGAGCATGAAATTTTATATATTCTTCTCTTGTGGGTGGGGGGGAGATTGATTCAGAGAAAATCTGAAGTCAAAAGAAGATCTGTTGAAGCAATGTGCAATAAAGGAATAACACCTGTAGTGGTTCTTGCTGCACATCATTTGCTTCTTCAATCTTCAATAAATCGTGACAGTGGCATAGGGATTATTAAATTGAAAACAAACGACTTTTAAAGCAGTTGATAAAGAAAATTTCTTTAATGTCAATTTAGGAAATGTGATTAAAACACTGAGATTTCCAACGAAGAGTATATACAAACCATGGAAGAAAATGCATCTATCGCCAAGGAAGAATGATGTGTGAAAAAGCTGTAATATTTACCGTTTTTTAAATTATAAAACTACTCAATGCAGCTTAAAGTGACGGATTTTCCCTCAAGAATGAGATATGTACAAAAAGATAGATTTCTTTTTCTTTTTTTCTTAAAGTTTTAATTCAAATTGTGTACACTTTTACTAATTTAACTTGTCAGTTATCTATACATTAATTGAATATTCCAAGTTTTTATTATTAAAATGTTGGAAATCGAAACTAATGCTAAGTCGAACTTCCGATAAGTCGAAGTTTTTTTTCGGTCCCTTCAAATTCGACTTATCGAGAATTGACTGTATATATATATATATATATATATATATATATATTTCGGATCTCGAAAACGGCTCTAACGATTTTGATAAAATTTTGTATTAAATAAAGTTTTGGTTTTTGAGTTCATCTACATCGGCGTTTTTTCTGTAAAAACGCGAGTTTTTACAGAAAACCCCGTTTTTGTGTCTTCATTAAAAGATTGAGAAGCTTTCTTTCACCATTTTCAATATGATTACTATTATTGTTACTGTTTCCTAACAACCACGTTTTATTGTAACAATGAGTTTCATATTTAACTACATCAGCGTAAATTTAAATTTTTTTGGTATTTGGCAAACGAGTTTTGGCAACACGGTAGAATGGTTATTGTTTTTAAAGAGATTGATCAAAATAAAGTTATTGTCATGTGATTTTACGGTGCGCATCGTTAAAAAAAGGTTGTGATGATGATGTCTTGTCCAAATAAGGTTGTGTTTTTTTAATACAAATTACGGCTGTTTTAAATCCTTAGTTGCAACTAAGAGCTCAAAAATGCTGTTCAAGTTCATCTAAATAAGTACTTCGAACTTAAAAAAAAAAAAAAAACCTCTCTTTTTTGTTAACCGACCGGGGTTCGGTCGCCAGGTACTTTCATTTTAATTTGTGCAAAAATAAGTACAACTAAGGATAAAATTTTGAAATGGGTAGCCGAAGAAATAAAGCTAACATTTGAATTATGAAAGTATTAAAGAACCACTAATAAAAGAAAAGCGAAAAAGATAAAGTGATTCATTTAAAATTGTTTTTGGCGGTGAAACAGGAGGGGAAAAGTGCTAACAAAGAAAAAGAAAATAAATATTTATGTGAAAAGGTTTTGAATTTACCATGCTTTTAAAACGGACTAAAAATTGAAAAATAATTTCTCTGAGCCTCACATATATGTAGCCTCGTAGAGATTCAGATCTTATAAATTTTCCGTAAAATTTGTGATTGGCAATTTTTAACAGCTGTCAAAATACTTGTAATTTTAGTCCGTTTTAAAAACTTGGTAAATTTAAAACATTTTTTATTTAAATAATTTTTTTGTGCTTTTTAGTATATAAAATTTTGGAGTCGATTTTAAACTTTAATGGGATATTGACCGAAACACGCGATACATTTCAGGTTTATCTCTTATCTTTTTGACTTTATCAAATGTAATGCAGAAATATATACATCTACCAATAATTTGGCAAACTATTTAAGTGCTTTTATTTTTCTGGATGGAAATTAAAAAGCAAAAAATCTGGTATGGACCCCACACTACTTCCTTTTACGTGTAAATTTCTTAGTAGTTGCCTTAAGTGTTAAAAAAAGTGCTTGGAGTGAGCAAGGTAACAATTCAAATATTTACTCCCCTAATCTGCCACGAAACAATGCAAAAAATATTTTGCAATGGTTAATTTTCTAAATATTGCTGATTTTAATATCATTCAGTGAATTTTTCGCAAAATATCGCCAATAGCGCCAAGTTGAACCCAAATTCGAAAAATATTTTTTTCGCCAAATTTGTCGCCAACTTGGCGATATGTCGCCAAGTTGGCGTCAAACGGCGACCAAAAGCTTGGCGACATATCGCCAAGTGGTCGCGCCAATTCATATCACTTGAGTCTGCATTGAAATTAACACTGATTTACCCCAAAAAAGGGGTAAAACACCCCCTTGGGAACATTCAAATGCAACCACAAGGGGAGGTGCACAACTAGACCATCCTCAGAGCCTACATACCAAGCTAGAAGCTTCTACGGCATATAGTTTTTGAGTTATGCGACCCACATACGCACACACGTACATACAGACGTCACGAGAAAACTCGTCGTAATTAACTCGGGGGTGGTTGAAAAAAATTTTTCGGCTGCTTATATGTTGCTAGGTACATATACACGTGCTGACAGGTCAAAAAAACTAAGGAATTTTCATTCGGGGGTGAGCAAAATCAAAATTTAGACTCAAATTTGAGTGATTTTTTTTTTCGCGATCACAATACTTCCTTTACTACGTAAAAGGAAGTAAAAAGCGTAATTTTTTGAGATTAATACTTAAATATTTAAAAATGCTTTTTGCTTCAAAAATGTAAGACATTTAAATAAAAGTATTGTTCAACCATGATCAACAATGAATTTTCAACTGAATTCTCACGGCGAAATTAGTTAAAAACAATTCACGTTCTAATTCTTAGAACATTGGAACAAATCTTATATGATGCAGAAAAATGTGGGGTTCCTGCAGATATTTAATTCTAATTTGCCCGAGCGTTTTTTCGTCCTCATAATAGAGGATTCACACAAAAGTATTAGTTAAAATTAAAATAAAAACTAATTTTCAATGAAGTTTATAAATACCTTTGTGCTATTTATGTAGAGAAAATTACAACGTTAAGAAGGCACAAATAAGCAGGGATACTGCAGACACGTCTTTCGGCGTTACAAGGAACGCCGTTTTCAATGTAAAATAAAAAACTTGTCGGATGTCTGTGCATCCATAGGTTCAAAAATTTTTTGCATTGAAAAGGGCGTTCCGAAACACGTGTCTGCAGTATCCCTGCTTATTTGTGCCTCCTTAACGTTGTAATTTTCTCTACATAATATTCAATGGTTAATTACTTAACTTGATTGTAGAATATTGCACTGTCATCGAGTCTGAGGTTCCATGCAAAATTTCAAAGGAATCCGATCACAGGAAAATGGGTGAAAATTGAGTAGCAGCATTCTACCCAAATAGACATACCACATACACTAAACCAAGTTAGTAAGAAAACATGGAAATCAATAATCAAGAAATGAATCAATTCTTCAGAACATATATTTTTCCTGAGCCGGCAGAGTAGCGTAGTGGTGAGGCGTTTGCTTCTTATACCCTAA
Source organism: Uloborus plumipes (assembly GCA_038373865.1). NCBI lineage: Eukaryota > Metazoa > Arthropoda > Arachnida > Araneae > Uloboridae > Uloborus > Uloborus plumipes. The sequence goes on from JAXGGA010006241.1 coordinate 65,691, forward strand.
GGCACGGGTTCAAACACCGTTTCAGTCGGTAGATTTTCAAAATGCAGAAAATTGCTAGGGACCATGCTGTATGATAAAACAGCGTGTAAAAGATCTCTAGAGTATTCATTTGTCCTTGAAGACTATTAGCAAAATTAAACTTCAAGAGCAGTTTCGTATCGAAGAGCTCCGCCTCCGCTTGATGAAACTGAGAGTCGAAATTCTGATGGTTATGGCGGATAGTTGCTCCACATGAAAGAATGGGAAGCACACCAGGTCTGCAACTGGTGAAACTACACTCCCCTCCATTATAAAGCAACAAAAACTATTAGTCGTATTGGGTCATTCCGACGAAAATGGTATAAATCATGTCTGAAACTCTTTACTTAAGATTATCAATTTAAATAATTTTTACCAACTAATCATTTTTTTTAAAATTTAGTTTCCATTTATTTGTGTATAATGAAGTGTAAATAACTAGTACATGACTCATTTATGAAAGGATTTTAAATATTTTGATCACTTTGTTTAACAGAGTGGACATATAACAGAGTGGACAAATAGGCCTTTAAAAATGTCTGTATAATCACAAAGAAAAGTTAGAATCACAGAACAAGCATAAAGTGGAATAAACTGCCTAAAACTGTAAGTCTGTCTGCAATTTCAAGAAAAAATCTTTTTTTTTTCATCATGAAATCGGCTCTAACAGAGTGGACATCCAACAGTTCAAAATAACTATCATAAGAAAAGAATTAGAATCACCCTGGTTGTTGACTACATTATTCAATGTAGCAAGCTAATCACGGCAGTTATACTACCTATATTTAAAAAAATATATATCAGATTGAATGCAATTGTTTATTTTATTTCCAAAAGGCATATAACAGAGTGGACAATTCGAAACAGGGACATGGATAAATAATAGTGTTTTGGGGGAAATTTTTTTTCATTTGCGTAATAATCTGCAGAAATGGTGTCAGAAGCATCTTTTGTGCAGTGCAGTGTAATTTATTTTGTTGTTACATTTCAGTTTAATTTTAAATCACATTTAAAAGTCTAGAAATTTGAAGCTGGGACACATCATTTTCTCCTTCTTCTGACAAAGATATTTTTTTTTTGTGTCATTTCTAAATGGACTATATACCTAATCAATTGATACTTGATGGCACAAAATTAAATGGAGAACCAATAAAAAATACACTTAATGGGTGGTAGTTATTAAAATTGATTTTAAAAAATTCTAAAGTCTCGGACATGATTTGTACCATTTTCGTCGGAATGACCCATTTATTTAACGCGTATATGGTTTTAAAATTCAGTACCAGTCAAATAGTAAAATAATTTGTGGCTGATTTAGAAAAATTGAAATGCAATCAGAGGGAAGCAGATTGTTCTCATTTAGAGGCTGGATCCAGAAACTTTTGTAAGGGGTTTCGAGTTTCAATGGCCAGTTTTAAACCTTTCCCGTTCATAATATATATATATATATATATATATATATATATATATATATATATATATATTGCATTGTAGCTTGTATTATTTCTACTTAATATAGAAAATTATGTTATAAAAATATAAATAGTATTAGGGGGAGCGGAAAGTAATGTCCTTCTTTTTTCTTTGAAACAAATGAATTGTGTTAGAAGTTTTTATTTTAAATCAACGATGTAATTATCCTCGTTATCAAGGGCATTTTTCCATCTAGTAAGAAATTGTAAATCCCGCATAGATGAAGAAAAAATTGATTGCTGGAGAAAAATATCTTAAAATTGCATCTTCGAACCAAATTTTCAAGTTTTTTTTTTTTTGCATGTATATATTTTTTTTAATTTCTAGCATAAGCTCTTGAATAAAGTTCATTGACTCGAGTATGCATGCACACACTCAACACATACTCACGGAGAGATATACATGAAAAGTAAAGAGTAGAAAAATAAATTAAGGTAACCTGCAACAAGAAATAATATATAAAATGTAAAAAGGTAAAATGTAAAAAGATAACCTTTTAAAACATAAAATACAAAGAGCAAAATGTAAAAATATAAAATTCAAAACTCAAAAATTTTTGCATATATAGATCGTACTAATGGGAAATCAGACGGTGAAATGTCAGGTGAGTATTATAGGTGAAAGAGTCGGATTTCCCTTTCTTCGGATCGTTAAAACATTGTTTATTCCACAAAAGCTTGAAAATTTGTCTTGTATCCAAGATGGCAATTCAAGATATTTTGCTCCAAAAATTATATATATTTTAAATCTATCTGGGATTAAAGTTCACTACTAGGAGGCGAAAATCTCTTGATAACGAGGATAATTACATCGTTGATTTAAAACAAAAACATTTAACAATTCTTTCTTCCCTTCCTATTTAATTTATTGACTATCTGGCTTGAAAAAACCGCTCGGACCCTCTATACAAATCATTTACTATCTGGCAAGTAGTTAATATTGTAATAATAAAATTCTTATTATTTAAACTGATACAATTCTAATATTATTGAAATAATAAAATTCTTCTCCTTTTTTCATATTTAATGTGCATAAAAAAGTTTTGCTTCAGTGAAAACAAGAAATGAAATTTTTTTTCTTTAAAAATATATTGACAAATTGATTTAAAAAAAACTAATTTGCAAAACATTGCTGACAAGTGTTTGAAGGTTACAAAGAAAAGAACCCCATTTTCAACACAGTAATGAGGGAGCTACGGATTAAAAAAATATGTATACCCATATTGGAGTTGCCTATCCTAACCTTGTAATTGCTTCAAATTCCAATAGTATTACGCGTATATAGATTACGGTTGCGCATATGATAAAACGTTTCTTGTCACTGGAGGGTCAGCTGACCTTTTGACTCTCTCATGAATCCGATCTTGTCTTCATGGTAAATAATAAATTCGATCATGCGTGGCTTGAAAAACATCGATTAAGTGTAAACATTTCAGCACAGCAATTATGGTTCAAGATTGCATTTTACTATAATATCCATGAGAAGGATGATCACTGCACTTCATACACATTAAGGGCAGAGGTTGTTAAAGCAGCACAGCTCCCTTCAAGTCTGTACTTCTGTCTGAATGATTAATTTACACATAAGTACTCCAGGAATCGACTGTACTGTTTTAGGCACACATTTCTAAAGCAGATAGGAAATGTGCTAACCACTCTTTTATTATTTTGATCCCATAGCTCAGAATTATTTTTAAAATCTAACTTTATTTATGAGAGTGAAATTTATGATAGCAACCAAATTTCAATCAAAAGATAAAAACGCAATTTTCTTGTAGCTTGCACTAAAATTTTTTTGTAACCTTACTCTGTCGGCTGCAGCATTCCTCATCCACAGCTGTCTGCTACCTCCAATGCAATAGAGTTATTTAACTGATAAAACTGGCGCAATGTTAGGAACGATGCGTAGCGTTACATCAGTTTTATCAGTTAAATTAATCCATTGCATTAGTATAATTTTTATCACCTATAATTTTTAGCCTACTTTCCCGTTAAAAATAAAAGAAACGAAAAAAGCATTAAAATTGGCTTAATGCATCTAAAAAATGTCGCCAAGTACAAAAAATGTCGCCAAGTCCAAAAAATATCGCCAAGTAAAAAAAATATCGCCAAGTAAAAAAAATATCGCCAAGTAAAAAAAAGTCAAAAAGAAACAAAAAAATGAAATAAATATCGAAAAATTAAAAATTTGAAAGTAGGGTATTGAGATGGGGAATTTGTGTGTCTGTCTGTCGGTCGGTCGGTCGGTCTGTCTGTCCTCCCCTAATAACTTTTGAATGAACATTCCGATTTGGACAAACTTTTTTTTGTTGGAAAGATCTCGGCGAGTATAGCTCATTCCCATATTTGATTTTTTGATTTGAACAATTTTTGGTTCAACTTAGAGCCGTTCAAATAACCGGTCCCGCGATACTAACTTTTGAATGAACAGTCCGATTTGAACAAACTTTTTTTTGTTCGAAAAATCTTTTCAAGGCTACTTCATTCCCGTACCTACATTTTTGATTTGAACAATTTTTTCGTTCAACATTGAACCGTTCAAAAAAGCTCTCACACCTAATAACTTTTGAGTGAACAGTCCGATTTGAACAAACTTTTTTTTGTTCGAAAGATCTTTTCAAGGCTACTTCATTCCCGTACCTACATTTTTGATTTGAACAATTTTTTCGTTCAACATTGAACCGTTCAAAAAAGCTCTCACACCTAATAACTTTTGGGTGAACAGTCCGATTTAAACAAACTTTTTTTTGTTCGAAAGATCTTGGCAAGGATGCTTCATTACCGTATTTAAATTTTCAATTTGAACATTTTTTTCGTTCAACATTGAACCGTTCAAACAACCTTTCCCCACCTAATAACTTTTAAGTGAACCGTCGGAATTGAATAAACTTTTTTTTGTTCGAAAGATCTCGGAGAGGCTCCTTCCCATATTTCACTTTTCAATTTGAACAATTTTTCGTTCAATGATGAACCGTTCAGAAAAAATTTTAACATGAGCGCCTACGGAGAAATTTAAATTGAATGTTGATTCTGAACTTCAAGGCGGATTTCCTTCAAACTAACTTTGTAAGAAAATGGTTTTGATAAATAATGTATTGTAAAGTACTTTTCTGAATAATCTTCTGTGAGGACTCTGATTCCGACTCCGACTCCGCAGACATGGCGGAAATGCAGGCTCAGAAAAAAATGACTGACTGGGCAGACGATTTTTTGTTTATTTATTTATTTGTTTTGTTTAATTTATTATTATTATGATTTTTTTTTTTGGCAGACGATATATTTTTTTTTTGTTAACAAAAATTTTTCATTCACGAGAGCATTTTATTCTTTATTTATATTTGACAACTGGCAACGGATTAAAAATGAAATTCAAGACATTTTATTAACGAACGAGTTTTTTTTTTCTTTCTTTGATAAAATGTGTTTTGAAGTTCTTTGTACTTTTATTTTATTTGTTTATTTTTTTTTCTTTTGAAAACGATTGTGGAATTTTTCTACGGAAGAACTATAACAGTTACATTCTTTAAAAGGTGCGACAAAACTTAATTGACTCGTTTATTTAATTTTTACGTGTCTATTTCATCTGATGAGAGGGGTATATTTTGCTTTTAGAAATCAGCTTTAAGTGCTATAGAGGTATGTTTGACATAATTTTCAGTTTCAGATAATCAAGAGAATATTGATTAGATGCTAGAATGCCGATGTCGATGTACGGGAAAGTAGGCTCGTTTAGTTCTTGACAGAACTTCTTGTTATGTTTTACAATGGTTGTTAAAATTACATGTAGTTTATACATATACATTAAAAAAATAAAAGAAAAACTTGCGTTGGATGTACAATAACTGCTGAATAACCGCAGAAAATACTGGAAATCAATTGAGGTAATTAATATTTGACCTTCACCTCACTGGGTAGAACTCAATGGCTTGTAATGTAGCGACATCTATCGGCTGATATTAATCGTCACGCTGTTGACATTTTCTGACGTTTTTTTTTATTTTTTTGTGGATGTGATATTCTTTCTTATCAATCATAACAGCAGGTGCGCTTTCTTTGATTCGACGAGGTCGAAGTATTAGAGTACTGAGGAAAAACAAGTTACATCGAAAAAAAAAAAATAAAAAAGAATAAAAA
>JAXGGA010006242.1:0-71309 GCA_038373865.1 Uloborus plumipes
TTGCGCCACCCCCTAGCATCGCTCTGATGGGAGGTCATTGTGACTTCCCAAAATGTCCTTACTCCAAAAATTTTGATTTATTTGTTCGAAAAATTTGTAGATGGTGTTACAACCCTTTTTCTTTTTTCTTTCTTTCAGCATTTTTAATGATGCTCAGTGTTCCTCCTCATGTTATACGTGCATGATATGTCTGCTTGTTCGTATTTTTGGGTAAAATTCAGGTTTTAATTTTTTACACATTTTTTTTTTTTTTTTTTTTTTCAATGTGAGAATTTTTCTCTTTCCAACAATTTTAATTCGAAGCGTTCCTACCTTTTCCAATCATTTCACATAAATTCAAAAACAAATAATTCTTGCTATTCGTTATTGAACATAGTGTGTTTTTTTTCCCACACAACAGCTTTAATTTTGAATAGAATTTGTTTTAAAACACTAGAAGAATGTATAAAATAAACATAATTTTAAATAAAATCAATACATTGATTCTATTGTAATTAGGAAATCAAAGAAAATATAAAAAGCATAATTAATCTGAAATTGGCTTAATAAATACGACTCCTTGCACCAGGCAAAATAAAATTTCGCTATTTTAAGCTTCCGATTTTTTTAATGAATAAATACTTTATATTGGCGGGTACCACAACGACGGTGCTCGAACTAAAAATGATTTAAAAAAAACTGATTAGACGTATATTTGTATACCGTTTTAAAAAAGTGGCTTTCCCCCCTGAAGTAGCGTAGAGTACAACGGATCTTCCCTCAGCATTCACTTTGCGTTTCCTTGTTCAGTAATACATGAGAAACAATAGCTATTTCTATTTATTTTGACAATAGAAAGAGCACAAAACATATTACACTGGCTTGATTACAAATCGAGCTCAATCCCTCCCAATAATACTAAAACGGTAATGAGTATAAAGAACAAAATAGTGTTATATATAGTTTAGAAGCGAGAGCACTTCATTAAAGTACATATAAAACAGAAAAAATTATTTTCTGTCATCATAAAATTACATTAAAAAATCCGTATCTGAAATGCTTTCAATATAAGCTCGCCGATATTTAAAATCGTAGAACATTATTTCCGAAACTTTAGTATGTAAGTGATAAATCGAAGTGATATTGTGAAAAAAACGGTTGGAAAGAAGCGGAGAGAAAAGGTTTGTTTCTATCTCTTTTAAGTGGATAAGACCGGCCGATTTCAGATCAGCCTATTATACAGAATCCTGAACCCATATAACTAAATTATATCCTGCCAGATAGATTTAGGCTAACATCAGTGTATCCAACCGAAATCTACCAAAGAAAGTTGCACATTTTGTATGGTTTGTCTTGTAGCGTGGGGGCGCAGTTTGCGCTAATCGGTGTGTTTATCAATTTTTCATTTTTTTAGTCTGTTTGACCCCCCCCCCCCCCAAAAAAAATGTAATCGGTCAAAATGCCGCCCCCCTGGCTGTTGCGCCCGTGGCAAGAGTCACTCCTGCCAACCACTAGCTACGCCACTGGTTACCAGTTTTTTTAGCTCTCTTTGCTTCATAAGAGGATTTTTGCCTCCAACTTGACTACTTTCGTATTCCATGCTGATGAGAGCACAATAAGATCGAAACAGCTGTCCATGGATCGAAATAGCCGAGTAGGCGGTGTATCGCATGTTTCTGCCTTATCCCTTGCTTAGGGGCGGTTACTTGCTGCTTTACATCTAAATATATCTCGGACATGATGCTTATTCGGCTCAAAACTCGACATTTTCGGAAGAGAAGGATTACATGTAATTGAGAAATGATTTGCCTTGCATAATTATGTGCTTTTAAAAAAGTTCTACAAGAAAACTGCATTCTGCAGCTTTTCGCTGGCTTAATTTCTTCTTTAGTTTGAAGATCACTACAGAAAATCTGCAAAATGACTCCGTTATCGTAGTTTTAAAATCGCGACAACCCTAGTGAAAGGAGCACTTTTGCTCAGTCAGTCTTATACCACCCTGTTTGTAATATATTTATCTACATTTTTATACATACAGTCGACGCTCGATATAGCGACCATCTCCGTCCCACAGAAGAAGGTCTTTGTAACGAATGGTCGCTGTAAGAGGTAGAGCATAGCGTGTATTAAGATAAAGTTAGGGTTTTTAACACCAGTCGTTATATTGGGATAGTCTTTATAAAGAATGGTTGTTATAACGAGCGTCGACTGTATTAGGAAAACCAAGTCGAATTTTATACTATTACATAGAGACGTCAATGGAACCCCGTCTTCGGTTTTGTCCCACCCCAGAAACAGACACCGAGACGACTCTTCTACTCAAAAACATTATTTATTAAACGAATGATAAAATATTTTACAACTTCGTGATCACATCAGATGCTTCTGCACATATCTTACAAATGCCGCTCGGTACAAATGACAGTTCCTAGGAAACGATATAGCAGGAAAAAGAAGCATATATGGAGGAAGATTTGGCGCATGCTCCATATACATATATAAAGCACTGCTCCTCGACGACGACACACCGCACTGACTATATGTTTAGTAAACACAAACGAAACTAGTGCTGTTGGGAGCTCATTCGCACTGCGATCCCCAAAAGGTTTTCAAACGACGATGCTTGACCGTTTTTCGAAATGTTACTGAACAGTTTTCGAATATTTATGATTTTACAACATTAAATATAAACAAGCAGACTTTCCAACCTTACAAAGGTGAAAAGCAGAAGAAACGAAATTAGAAAGCAGGAGAAATGTTTGTACCGTAGAACTAGATGAATATTAACTCAAAATTGATAATTGAAATGTTTGTTAGGCGTAAATTGTATCGAGACATTAATGAACACACCATAATTTTGTTACATTTTTTCAGTTAAGATTTTGCAAAGGCAATTTAAAAGATTTTTTTTTTCCGTGACAAAGGATTTCTTTGCTTTTAAGAGTCATTAACAGCTATATCTTCCCAACAAAGTAGAATGCCCTTGAGAGTTCAAGTTTGACGTGTTTTTTTTTTTTTTTGGGGATTTCTGGAAGCGAAAAAAGCGATTCTACTCTGCGCATAATTATTGTTTCTAAAAAAATTAAAAATAATAATTAGTTTAAAAAAATACATAAATAATATTGAAAAAATAAATAAATAATACTTAAAAAAATAAATAACATTTAAAAAAATAAATAAAGATGGGCAAAAATAAAAAAATAAAAAGCACAAGGGTTAGGAAAATTTGGGGGGGGGGAGGATTTGCGCCATTGAGCTTGGGGGGGATGGGCACCCCTGTGAGTTAGGCTTCTCTGAACCAAAAACTACTAAATGAAATAATATGTACTAACATACTGCCATGTAAATTGGTGCCAATTAGCTTTTAGCACCAATTCATTTAAGGGAATGAGGGGGGGGGGGCAGCTGAGCAATCAACATTTTCAAAACTTGACTTGACCCATTGGTTTCTTAAGTAGGTCTTTTCTTAGTAGGACTTAAATTAGCGAAGATATTAAAAATGTCAAAAATTAGCATTTTACAATTTTGTAATGAAAACTTACTCCTACACTAAAAATATTAGACTCGATTAAATGAAAATTCTTCTCTGATGAAATTTGTTTGGAGCTTTTAAGTTAGAAAGAATACAAATCATAACCTTTTTGAGAACGCTCAATGACATAAAATTCTTATCTGGCACCATCCGCTATTTATTTACAAATAATATACATTTTAAATTTCTAATATTTCTAATTTCACATTAGCTACCAGTTTTTTTTGGTTTTCTTTGCTATATAAGAGGATTTTTGCCTCCAACTAGACTACTTTCGTATTTCATGCTGATGAGAGCAGAATAAGCTCGAAACAGCTGTCTATGGATCGAAATGGTCGAGTTGGCGGTGTATTGCACATTTAACTGGTTTTATTATCAGGTTTTTGAACATGTATTGTCTTGAGCAAAGGAGAACCAGAGGAGACATGATTCAGTTGTTTAAATTTATCAAAATGAAAGATGTTATAGGGTTAAATTTTTGCATGGAAAGCAGGACAAGGGGTCATTGTTATAAGCTGTTTAAATCTCAGGCTAACCTGGAAATTCGGAAAAATGACTATTTTAGCAGGATAGTGGGTACTTGGAATAGCTAGTTTACCAGAAGAGGCAGTAAGGAGCAAGGGAGTAGATAGTTTTAAGAGGGCCATTGATATTCATTGGGGTCTATAATTTGACTAGGACCAGCCCAGTTGGGCCCAGAGCCTGTTGCTGGTTGTCACATTTGTATTTGTATTTGCATGTTCTCAATATAAGAAGTAAAATTTTAGCTAACTGAGCATAGGCATTATTCATTAACAGTCACAAAAATAACTTAACGAAGCACTTAGTAACAACGAAAATGCATTTCAGTTCTCAAGTTTCAAAGCACCCTAATCAATGACTTTATCATCAACTTTTCTACACTTTCAATGAGTCCCAACTGCATTAAACCTTGTACCCTAACTGTACACATTCTTACACAAGCAAAAATTCACAAATTACAACAATGTACACTTAAAGTATGATAAAAAAGAAAAGTTAGTAGTTCATAGTAACAGAACTCAAAAAGTTCTAGAGATCATACGTAATTACATTTGCTACATAATACATTTGGAGTAGTAATTCAAATTGAAAAACTAACTTACAAAGTTTTTTAAATGCAATACTTTATACTGCAGTAACAATCTTAAAAATGAGAAACATCTTTATACAATTTAGTACATGCATCGTCATACAATCCTTAGCATACAGTCAAGAAATTTTATCCCACAAAAATGTTAATTTTAACATAGCAGTGAACTGCTTTAAAGTTGAAATTTGATGGCAGTTTGTTATAATTTAAAGTTTCAAAAGACTGTAATCAATGCTGTAGTTGAAAATGATAAAATTGATCATAATTTTAAATAGAATTAAAAATTAAAAATAATTTTAACTCTGTTACATTTCTTATTTACAATGCTTTACAATCAAGAACTGTACAACAGCGTATCAAAAAGTAACTTTAATAGTTATATAATTCAAATGTATATAACTCATTTGTATATATAGATATATAGATAGCATTTTCTTTGTGTTTTTTTTCCACCAAAGTTTTTCAATGTGGACATCAACTTTTTATGAGAAAAAAAAAGGAGGCAATAACAGCATTTATACTTGTAAACATATAAATACATTAGAATTCCTAGTTTAATAATTAAAACAGTGAATAAAAATTATCTGCCAAAAAGTTGGATTATCAATCTTCTTTCAATAAAACAGCTCAGTTTCAGTTTGTTATTCTTGAACTGTGGGGAGAGAGATAAGAAATTGTTCTTCAAGTTAAATCAAATCGAGTTTGATAAATCAGTGTGGTTACTTTTTGATAATATTCCCACAATTTCCTCTCTCGAGGCAAGATTTAAAAGCACAGCCGATCCTGCTTATTAAAACATCGGTTAAAAGAATATTCCACTTAATATAATACATTTTCAATGTACCAAATCGCTGTAGTGTTATTTTGATCCTGCATGATGAAATATCTCGCTTATTAGAATATTTTTTGTGGCAAAATGGCTGCTCCTTAGAAAAAGGTCAACTGTAATGTAATGTAATAATAGAAATGTAATACTGAAGAGTACTTTTTGGTCCACAAGTCGAAAGCTTCTCGGATGAATCGTGATAATTCACCCAAAAATATTAGTTGCCATTTTTGTTAGCATTCCAAACTAGCTCTTAGTAAGAAGTTATAAAAGCCCATTAAATTCTAAACCAGAAATATATAAACTGTTTTTAAAAATGTTTCAAAACGATAAAAACTTCTCATTTGTCAAATTGGGTAACTACTTTGTTTATTAGACACATTAACTTCAAAAGGTTCTTAGCCAATCACGTTGAGACTATGGTCTGCCTCATAGAATTAAGCATGTTATAAAATTTTATTCAGGCCTTTATCATTGTCATTTTCTATGCAATATTCTTTCGTTTAAAAAAGCAAGTTTTTACATCTCCTGAAAAAGTCCAACATGTGTATGAATTTCCCTTCAAATTTATCGCATAGAAGCATTTTTTTAATGCAATAAAATGCAGATAATTGATGAATGACATCCTAAACATCGAAGCATTGCACTGAGCAGGGTTGAAAAATTAACCTGTCATCAATAAAATAAAAAAACGTTAACACCTTAGCTGAGAATTTATACTTTTTTATTACAATTTGAAAAAATCAATCAATTAAAAAATTTAAAAAACAAGCTAAGCTTAAAAAACAAGCTTAGGGGATCCCCTGGCTTTGAGAACTTAATGTATTACATATAAGTTGGGGGGTGGTTTTTGTTGTTTTCCATTGAAATTGCATTGTGTTTGCACCCTCCCTCCCCCCGGAAAAACTTGAAATGACAGGCCTGTAAGCGGTCCAAATGAACAATGAATAACAAATTTAAAAACAAGATTTAGATTTACTTCCATTTGAAAACACATTCTTAACCAATGTTATTAACATTCTAGAATAAATAAAACATTTTCCACATAAATCTGACAAATTCAACGAAGTATATTTACAAATTAAACATGTAGTCTGTTCAAGGAAACTTATTTGGTGACAAAAATTTGGAGACAACAAAAAATCCTGCGCACAAATAAACTCGATTGAACTGGCAATTGTATTATCAGTTCAGATTTTAGGAAGTTTTGCAAAGTTTTTCAACGAATATTCGTAACAAAAGTTCAAAGAACACACTTCTTGCTAAAATATTGCACAAATGAAAAAACCTTCTATATTAAACACCTCATAGTCGTTTAGTAAAATTTAAGAAACAGTAAAACATGAAACACTGACTTGTAAATGTATATGTAATAAAAGGTAAATAAAATATTACAACAATATATAATATAACAAAATAATTTAACAATATGTTTAAATAGTTTCTATTTTCCATAGACTGTTTCTTAATTAAACGGCAAACATATTCACACAGATTTATTGGATGTTTAATATCAGTATTAGAGAAAAATCTAGCAGTTAAAAATACCAGAATATTTTGAAGGCAAAATTTGAAGAATATATGTAAAACAAGCTTTTTTTTTACACTTCAAAAGTACAGACCTCTGTGCGCTGCACTGTCGGTTGTTTTTGCACAATATGCCAGTCTCTAAACAGTATCTAATTCAATCTATAATCCCCAAATTTTTACGTGGTTGCTCTGCTCTGGCAATGGTTGTGGAAAGGGGTCTAACTGAAATTGCTGTTGCAAATTATTTTTCATTAGTGGTCTTAGAAAATTAATATTAATAATGAATACAGCAACAGTTATCATTGTCATGAAAATTAAATAAATGTGATTAATTAAATATTAATAAAATACATCAAGGCTAATATAAATCCAGTGGTTACATTGGTCCTCTGAGACATAAAAAAGTGATATTTTTGATGGGTTAGTAGTTACTTTTTTTTTCATTTTAATTTATCTTTTTGTCTTATTTAATACATTGCTGAAGGAAAAACTCACAATGACACTAATAAATGGACAACATTATAAGAAAAAAAGTAAATTCAACTCAAGGTTGCTGACTTTTATGCCTAGATATAATGTTTTCCCCATGTATATTGTTCATTAGAATTTTCACCTTTATCCAGGCTTTTGTGGCTTATTAAGAGTACAACTTACCTTTTCACTAAAATTTATCTTCTCACTTTAATGCAATAAAATTTGCAAAATTATAGCTTCGAAGATTTACATGAAACAATACATAAAACATTTAGGGTTGAATTTTTTTTTTTTTTCAATCAGTTAATTTGAAGATATTTCTGGTGGACTGTGGAAAAACAACAGACTGTGCAGTACACACAGAGAGACTCTAAAGAGTTCAAACAAATTCTGGATGAAAAAGAGAAATTGCCATACTGAGTTCTTAAGTTGGGTTTATTTTTAAAAAACCTGTCCATTTTTAATTTCGTAATAAAATTATTTGCAAAACTCACAGCTACATAAGTTAAAACAACCCAGTGGATTACAAATATTAGCAATACTGTGACCAATATTATTTTATCTGGTTGATAATGTAACTACTTCAGATTAAAAAATAGCATATAATCAATTTCTTACAGGAAACAAAGCTTTTATACCATAGGCACCCATACGTTAAATTTTAGGTGGGGGCTCAAATATTTTTCCTATAGTTTAACAGTTTAAAAATATTTTTTTTTTTAGTTTCTTAGTTTAAAGCAATTTTGGTGTAGATTAGAGTTGTCAAAATTTTAAAATTTTACATTATTAACAACTTATTCATTAATGGCTGAAGAAATGTTATTATATTTGTGCCAAAAATAGTACTAATTATAAGGAAGTACTCATTTCTGGGGAGAGCCTCCTTTTGACCCCCCCCCCCACATGGGAGCCCATGTTTTACATGCAATATTGCACTACCATTAATAACAAGAGTCCCTACTCTATTAACAATCAATTATACAATGGCAGTTATACATAACCATAATTTTATGCTTAAAAACAAAATTACTGCTCATAACTCACAAGTCAAAATACTGCCATAGTTTTAAAAACACTTTTGTTAACATGTTCAAGCATTGTTAAGATGTGTCTGTCTTCAGAAACATCTATTACTTAAAAACACTCTCAATTCAGCCAAAATACTTGTGATGTGAAAGATTCCATGAAGAATTCATAGAATATTCTAGAACCAAAATTATTTAACAGTAGAGATATAGGATACAGGAAAGAAGAACAAAAAGACACTATAAATAAATAACAATTTTGCAAGAATAAAAAAAGTCCAGTAATTGAAATATAAATTAGTACGGTTTGACTAAGTTAAAAAAATTTAGTTGATACCATTTTTATTGAAAACAGACATAGTTTAATAATTTTCATTCAAGACTTTAACAATAATAATGCTTAATCTATAAGGAATCCACGTAACTAATATTATTGATATAATAATTCTGTTCTGTTCATTTAGACTATCAATGAGAAAAGCAACAAATAATACTCTAATATACAGTATAGATAAAGTATCTTACGACTATCAGTATCAAAGTTAGTGTTTTCAAGAGGGATACTGCAAAAAAAAAAAAAAAAAATAGGTATTAGTTTCTGAATAAATAATTTTGTATTAGAAATTTCAAAATTTCGAATTGGGCCGTGGTGGCCCGATCGGTAAGGCATCGGACTCGTGTCCGAAAGGACCCGGGTTCGATCCCAGCCGATCAAAGATCCACCGTCTTGATTAATGGTGACTGGGAGGCGTTAAAAATGTCGTGGTCACAAAGTCCTCCAAGTGAAACGATACCTCTGGGGGTGCTAGGGCCTACGGTTTGCTCGACCCTAGGTTCTGGTTCAAAATTAAGAACAGAGCGCTCTTCAGGGCCCTATCCCGGTTAAACCACTAAGCTGGTAGGTACGGGGGACCCTGGAGGGTGAAATGAAATGAAAATTTCGAATTTTTCGCAAAATGAATATTTTTGGGATAACAAATTTTCCCCCGACCAGTTCCATCTCTATGATGCACCAGTGTTGTCACTATCTAAAAGCTCCAAAAGCATTTTGGCTGAACTGGTGCAAGAAAAAAATCTTTTCCTATTTAAAAATCGGCTTTAAGAGTGTGTGCAATATATCAAATTTAAAGTTAGCCTACACACTGTAAAAAATGAAAGTTGTTTTTACAGTATAATACAGCTAATTTTATAGAAATAAACTGCAAAAATTGCTAATTTTACAGTTTTAAACTGGAACCTCTGCTGCCTGTATTACACTGTTGTTTTTACAGTGTAATACAGCTAAATTTGACGGCAATAAACTGCAAAATTGCTAGTTTCACAGTTTATTACAGTCAAACCTGTCTATCTCGGATTTCACGGGACAGAAGAAAAATTCGAGATACGGAGGTTTTGAGGTACAGAGGTTGTGATAAAATTTACAAAAATAAGCAGTGGGAACAGAGTCAAATAGTTCATAGATTGTTTTGCATTGATATTGTTCAATATTTTACTGTACAACATGTTGTGAGTCCACGTTTTACTAATTGTGATGACTATATCGATAGCAAGTTACTGCATATACCTTTAACCCTCGTGGGTCCCTCCCATTTCAGTTACAGTCAAGACCCTTGGGGTCATAAACGACCCCAATGCTTCCTTTAATTAATTCATTATAATTATTGAATGTTACATGCATTATTTAAGTTCACACACTTTTTAATGCTAAAACAATAAAAATAAAAAGACACAATCAAAGTAAAATTTAGTTTATGCATTAAAAATTAAAATTTTAGAGCAAAACTTACAATAACTGTAGATTTATTTACAACTGTTGCAGACCTGAAAAAACATGATTTTTTGCAACTGAATTTCAAACACTTATGACATTTTTCGATGCATTTTCTGTCCAGTTCTCTTGGACAAAAGTTGCAACGTCCTCTTTTTTTGGCCTTGTGGGGAAGTGACCCCAAGGGTCTTGTGTGCAAAAAATGCAATTCGGGAAAAATAAAACACAATAATAGCATTATTTTGAATAGAAAACTAGAAGAATAAAAGCCACAAAATGCCATTAAAAACAAATGGTTGATTAACAAAATATATTAAACAGAAATTGCATTGGGGTCACATATGACCCCAAGGGACCCACGAGGGTTAAGTACGAACATAGTCTTTGAATGATTGTGCAGAAGATGATTTTTGTCTCCAAGTTATACCATTGATAAAGGTGGCTGGAGATGAAATTCAAAAATAGAGTCGTGAAAATTCGAGATATATAGGTTTTCAGGAAAAATCATTCGAATAAACATGAGAAAAAACATTAAATTTATGCTGTAAAAGCAGGGAAATTGAAAAATTTCGACACAGAGAGGTTTTCGAGATAAGCAGATTCGATTGTACTGTGCATTTTACAGTTTTAAATTGGAATCTTGGCTGCCAGTACTATACTGTAAAAACAAGTTTTTTTTTTTGCAGTGCACTTATTACAGGGGTGATTGTGAGTTCATGAAAAAATACCTGAAAGTGTTGAAGAGAAGTGTGTGTGTGTGGGAGGGGGGGGGTGCTTTTTTCAAAAAACCACGGCTCCTATTATTTAAGCACACCTAATTTTATAATTACACATATTTAATAATAAATTGTCTTTCATAAACAAACAAGACACATTTCATACATTCGAATAGTTTCTAGTCAAAAACAATAGAATGGCATCTTAACATTTTTGCTCGATGAATATTATTAGTAATTATCCGAAAATCACCGATAATTCGAAAAAAAAAAATACAGAAGGTGGGAAGACAAAAGCATAATTAAAAATATTTTATTTCCGGTATTTTCGACCATGAAAATACCAGAATCGATCATGAAAATACCGGAAATCCGGTAAAATACCGGAACACAATCACCCCTGTTATTATAATAACAAACATTTGCTTTGTTTAAGAAAATGCAAGCATTAAAAAGCACCTTTTTCTAGAGGCAACATTTGCTTTAAATTGCATACTAAAATATGTAATACTCTGAGTCAAGCATGAGCAAAAATTCGACTATGTAAAACATACCAAGAGATAGAACATACTCTAAAGACAACAGTATTTATATTTTAATCAACAGATGTTAAACGAAGAATACCTGCACAATTTATTAACACCGTTATGACATTCTTTCACCAGCTGAAACATAATGAAGTACAATGTAAAATAACAAACACAATAACTTTAACCTTTTGGATCCGGGCTGTTTTTTGGAAATTTTTCTTTCGACCCAGGTAGTACGACAGTTGAACCACAGATTTCTTTTTCATTGAAAATAAAAGGTATAAACTGTCGTACCAGACCTATGAAACCTTGAAAAAATCTCCGGCTCCAAAGGGTTCGAGTGAAAATTTCAACCCCGTCCTCTAAAGAAAAAAGACTTATGGCACAACACATGTACCGCCTGGTTCCTGAAGGTTAACTTCTTTTCTTACTCCAAAAGTTTTTTGGTGAAAGAAATAGTTAATTTATTACTGGTGGTTTCAAAGTATTGAAGGCTAACGAATTTGTAAGTATCAAAATTTTGGAATAAAACTACTAATTAATCAAAACTGAAATTCAAAATTTTGGAACTGAAATATTCGAATTGCATTTTTTGAAACACCTACAGATTCTACACAAATTTCGGAAGCGAAAAATAAGTACAGGTGGAAAAATCTAAGTGTGAGAAATTTTGATTGAGTCGTAGCGAACCAAATAAGCATAAAGTTTGAGGAAGAGAGACTTGTGTATTGAATACTAAGAAACAAAATCAAAAATGAAGATCATCAAAGGTTGGTACAGATAATATCCACCCTTGTTTTTATCTTTCAATTAAAATAGCTAAAACAAAAAAAAAAAAAGTGTTTGAATACACAAAACTATGAAATTATGTTTGGAAGTTATGCCTTTTTTTTTTTTTTAAGTTATGCTACATTGAATAAAGAAAACTAAAGGAGTTTTTCATGTGTATTCTTTTAATTTAAGAAGTTCTCAGAGGTGAAAGTTACAAGAATTCTTATGACAGAAACTTTAAAGAAAAATAAAAGTGTGTGTCCTAAATTCAAATGCAAAGAAAATATAAAAATTGAGTACAGAATTTTATACTGCAACTTTTTTCTTCAAAATGTTTCAAAATATACAGCATACATAGAAAATGCCCTGAAGAACTAATATGATTACCTAAGGAATAAAATCGTAGAAAATTATCTCACTTTATTCAATTATGATTCATATTTCATCCAAAGATAATGAAAAGATTTATTTTTAATATGTTCATATTTGTTTTAAAAGATTATTATCTGAACTTTTCCCATATTTCAAACATTTAGTGATTACTTTTAAACTTGCATTTTGTTCCATCTTGTTTCAGCCAAAATGGTTAACAAAATACAGATGACTCCCCCCCCCCCCCCTGCTAAGCACCATGGACTCTCCTTCTGTAACCAAAAAGTTTTGAGGGAATCTGCATCTTTCATATTAAACTCCATCATCTTTAATTAAAAGAAAAAATCCAAAACTTACTATTATTATTGCAGGACAAACTTAGACAAATTTATATAAATGTATAAAATATTATAACAAAAATGAAATATTTTTCAGCTGAGTCACAAAACTAAAAACGATCAAATGTGATGTCCAACTGACTTATTCACAAAATGTGTTTGAGCTCTAGTGCATGCTTTATTTTTCTTATGTTAAAGAAACCCCCACCCCCACCCCTTTTTTTAAATAAGTTAACTAAACGTAGATAATAGAAAATTATTTAGAAAGTACAAAACTGCAAATTTCATACTCAAAATTACTCACAAGTTCAAATTTGACAGCATTATGCATTGTTAGAAAATGCTCTCATCATTTGAGCAGTCCAAAATGTTGATACATCTATCTTTTTTGTAAGAAAAGCAGTCGAAAACTTTGTACAATTAATGAAGTTAAAAAAGTTTTTTTTTAACTATCTTTTGTTTTAAACCACCAATTACCATAGTCTATTACTTGTCCATAACTGATGTTCATAATGAATAAAATGAGAGAAAGGGGGTTCAAAAAAAATTTACAAAAAATAATTAAGTTTGAGTAAATTCAGTGATCTTAATACAAGCAAATGAGTTTAATTATGAAAGTGTTTTGCTGAGATTTGATTTAGAACTATCACACAATGTCATTAATTTAGAATTTAAAGGCCTTGAAGAATTACTATAGAAAAACCTTACAAAACAAAAAATAAAATTACACAAAAGCAATTTAAGAAAAAAAAACCTCACATGCAAGTGTTTAGTGCAATTTCTTTTAACATTGTGTTAGATTTTTAACAACTATATCCAGTTAGCTTTCGTGAAAAATTCAGTTAAAAAAGGAAAGGACAATTTTAAGGACAGCAAGCAAAGATTTTTGTACTTCAGTTCGACCATCACAGTAAGAAAATCGAATAGTAGATAAAAACAGTTTAAACAATCCTATCCGTGAAATACCATCTCATCAATAAATCACTCTATAGCCTTGATGCAGTAAAAAAAAAAATTACAAACAAAACAAAAATGCCCCAGAAACAAAGAAATTATAAATTACACTTGCCATAATAAACACAGCCAGAGATTTGTCATATACATATTCAATATCTATAGTTCACCTATCTCTGAACATTAGAAGAAAATATAGCACCTCCTGTTAATATGTATAAGTATGTATATTAAATATTACATTCTAGATACAATTAAAATTAACAACAAAGTCCAAAAATAGACTGAGGTCCAACCAATTACAGCACTATAAGCTAATAACAATTACTGAGAGTTCTTAGTATTAAACAAAAAATAAATATTTCTTTTCATCAAATGCACCTATTACTTTTGGGCTATGGAGAAAAAAAAAAAAAACGGTGGAAACTTTCAAAATCAATATATTGCTGTTCCGGAAGGATGACGTAACTAAATTTTTGAGTAATTGAGTTTAAATTCTTAACCCTCGTGGGTTCCTTGGGGTCATATGTAACCCCAATGCAATTTCTGTTTAATATATCTTGTTAATCAACCATTTGTTTTTAATGGCATTTTGTGGCTTTT
Source organism: Uloborus plumipes (assembly GCA_038373865.1). Taxonomy (NCBI): domain Eukaryota; kingdom Metazoa; phylum Arthropoda; class Arachnida; order Araneae; family Uloboridae; genus Uloborus; species Uloborus plumipes. The sequence goes on from JAXGGA010006242.1 coordinate 14,530, forward strand.
ATTCTTCTAGTTTTCTATTCAAAATAATGCTATTATTGTGTTTTATTTTTCCTGAATTGCATTTTTTACACACAAAACCCTTGGGGTCACTTCCCCAGAATGCCAAAAAAAGAGGACGTTGCAACTTTGTCCAAGAGAACTGGACAGAAAATGCATCGAAAAATGTCATAAGTGTTTGAAATTTACTTGCAAAAAATCATGTTTTTTCAGGTCTGTAACAGATGTAAATAAATCTACAGTTATTGTAAGTTTTGCTCTAAAATTATAATTTTAATTCATAAACTAAATTTTACTTTAATTGTATCTTTTTATTTTTTGTTTTTTTAGCATTAAAAAGTGTGTGAACTTAAATAATGCATGTAACATTCAATAATTATAATGAATTAATTAAAGGAAGCATTGGGGTCGTTTATGACCCCAAGGGTCTTGAGTGTAACTGAAATGGGAGGGACCCACGAGGGTTAAGAAAAATCCATCAAAAAAATAATAACACACATTTTTTTTTTTTTTTGTGAAAGCCTTTTCTATAAATTTTAAAAAATGTCACATATCACTTTTTTTCCACTTGCCCCTTCAATTGTGTTTTGACTTTTGGCCGCTAGAGCAGTTAGAAGGAACAATAATGTAATTTATTAAGGGCTTGAAATTAATCATGTTTAATGCCAAGCCTGTTTGTATAAAATTAAAAATATGTGCTATACCTACACCTCCGTCATTATTTCTAATCACTTAATTTATTTTCACATTTAGTATTCCAAATAAAGGTTTTTCTTCTTCGTTTTGGGCTCATTTATAAATTCTGTTTCAGTAGTTACGTCATCACTCTTTCGGAGCAGCGATACCTGAACCGGACCATGACATTCTCAGTACCAAAACCACAACTTTTATCACTTGAAAATTTTGGGCACATGGCTTCATTATTTGAACGAAAGAACATCAAACAAAGCGTAATATCCCGTGTCTAAATTCAATACTTAATCTCTCGATTGCAATACAATTACAGTAAACTCCCGATTATCCCTGGATCTTTCAAACTTTTGTTTTCTCTCTCGCTCTCTTTTATGCTGGTGATTTACGGAATGAAGAAAAAAGCAACTATTTTAAAATGATACTATTGACAAAACGTCAATCACTAATTAAGAAAGAGTTTTAAAATGAAAAAACTACTGACTTCTTAGTAATAATTAAAATACATGCTAATATTAGAGTTATTATTATGATTTTTTTTAGGTACTTGTTTGCTTTTAACTTTTAAAGATATTTTTTACATTCAATGTTAGAGTGATTAGCCATACTTTAAATAAAAATGTGAGTTATTTATTTATTCAAACTATTTTTTTTACACTAGCATTCAGTGTTAGAAATAGTCAGTCCGTGGTCGCATTTTACGACCAAAATTTGACTTGACACTTAGGATTCAACTCTAGGTGCCAAATTTGACTCCTAGAGTTTTAGAGCACATTTAAGCTTTTTTTCCCCTACTCGTCGGGACTATGACTTACAGGATAATTTGTAAAAGTAATTTTAAAATGTAAACAATTTTGTCTTTCAAGAATAATTTTCTTTTGTATATTTTACAAAAATTATGCTACTGGCAATGTGCAACCTTTCCATGTAATACAAGTATTTACATTCCAATAGATAGGGATGCACCGGCAAGCAAATTGGCCGATTATCGATTAATCGGCTGTTGATAATCGGCCGATTAATCGGTCAAGCCGATTAATGATCTGGATGATTTTTTTTAATACTACCAATTTCACCATCACTGCTTTTTTCTTTCGTTTACAATTGTTATTTTTGAAATAGTAATCTATTTGTGAGAGGAAATATATACTATTTATTAATTTTTCCATTTTCCTACTTTCTCAAAAATAATTTCAAAATTTTATCCTATTTCTTAAAACCAATTTCCATATTATTGTCAATTATATTATATTATTGTTAACTATGTTACTAGACATAAAAATTTAAAAAAAAAGGGGGGGGGGGAGTTTTGTTGTGAGCACTCTAATTTAGGAGTGCATTTAATTGAAATAGTTCAATATTAGTAGCTATTTAACTCAAGACTTTTATTATTTGTGAAAATTAGAGGTTATCTAAAAGCACTGTGCTAAAAAGAAAAATACTGACACATGAAAAATGTTGCAACATTGTCTATGTGTACATTTATTTAAAATAAGGAGATTAATTTATTAAAAACTTTATATCAACTGTGATAATTATTATTATTACTATTCATAAAATTATTCATCATAGTTTCACAGTGAAAGTATACTTTTAAAAATAATAATAAAATAAAATTTTTCTGCCGATTAATCGGCATGATTTTGCCGATTATGAATAATCGGCTAAGTGGCCGATTATGGCCGATTAATCGGTGCATCCCTACCAATAGATATATGTTCAATTCATAAAAATGGCACCAAAGTTATTCTTTTCGTAACCTGAAGGCTTATTATAGGCGTCATTACATGACATCTAAGTTTAAATCCTTATTTCTAACACTGCTATACTCTGTTACTTTAAAATAGGCGTCTCAAGGTTAGAAATTTTGCTTTGTCTCTGTGGAAACAGCACAAAAGAAAACAGCTCCACTCTTTTTTTAGGCACTGCTGTTGAGGTATTTCATTCATTTTATGTTCATCGAATTAGGCTTACGCTTTTATTTATATCCTCATATCTCAGTTATTTCAAAACGTTTTCTAACAAATCTAGGCATACATAAATAAAGCAAAGTTCAAAGAAAAGTTGTGCTTTAGCATTATTGACTCTTCGATTGAATAATAGTTTATACCCAAAACAATTTTAATCATTTGCATTAAACCATTGTTGCAAAAGCTAAGTGGGGAAAAAGTCCATAGAGTCGTATGTATGACAATCAAAACGGGAAAAGTGCGAATAGTGGGAAATTAATTTAGCTTTGACACGCCCGCTCTTGTTACATTGGGTATAGTATTGTTTTTTCCCTACATTTTTAAATTATCTGTAGAAATTCTATCATTGACGGTTACCACACCACCTTGTTCCGCAGATAATCGGGAATTCACTGCAGTGCAGGGTATCTTGGTAAGTATTATAAAATATTTATTTACACGATCATAAATATACTATTCTTAGCTGCATTCCGTACACGCTCCACGACGGAAGAAACACCTCATTTCTGTCCTGTACTCCGAGTACCTCGTCGGAAATAAACGGGGGTGCGCAAAAGAAAACCGCACCCCCGAAAAGTGTCCCTTCACTTGAATGAAAGTAGCATTAATTGCATAGTCGCAGGTTCTTTGCTGAATGGTAAGGTACTTGGGTGCTGTACACACCTGTTGATAAATAATAATCTTTAAATTAGTTTTAAAAAACTAAAAAATACGCTTTTAGATGCACTTATAATACATCAACATGTAATATAAGTAATATATTTTACATATTATAGTTTTGCCTTTAGTATTAATAATAGTATGAAATATATTACTTTTATATTTGGGTCGTTCCGACGAAAATGGTACAAATCGTGTCCGAGACTTTAGAATTTTTTAAAATCAATTTTAATAACTATCATCCATTAAGTGTGTTTTTTATTGGTTCTCCATTTAATTTTGTGCCATCAAGTATCAATTGATTACATATAATCCATTTAGAAAGGACAAAAAAAAATATCTTTGTCAGAAGAAGGAGAAAATGACGTGTCCCAGCTTCAAATTGCTAGAGTTATAAAGGTGATTTAAAATTAAACTGAAATATAAGAACAAAATAAATTACACTGCACTGCATAAAAGATGCTTCTGACACCATTTCTGTAGATTATTACGCAAATGATAAAAAATTCCCAAAAAACACTTATTTATTCATGTCGCTAGATTTTCTATGTTTCGAACTGTCCACTCTGTTATATGCCTTTTGGAAATAAAATAAACAAATTGCATTCAATCTGATACATTTTTTTTAAAAAATATAGGTAGTATAACTGTCATGATAAGCTTGCTACATTGAATTATGTAGTCAACAATCAGGGTGAGTCTCATTCTTTTCTTATGATAGTTAATTTGAACTGTTAGATGTCCACTCTGTTAGAGCCGATTTCATGATGAAAAAAATAAATTTTTTCTTGAAATTGCAGACAGACTTACAGTTTTAGGCTGTTTATTCCACTTTATGCTAGTTCTGTGATTCTAACTTTTCTTTGTGATTATACAGATATTTTTAAAGGCTTATTTATCCACTCTGTTATATGTCCACTCTGTTAAACAAAGTGATCAAAATATTTGAAATCCTTTCATAAATGAGTCATGTACTAGTTATTTACACTTCAGTATACACAAATAAATGGAAACTCAATAAAAAAAATATGATTAGTTGGTGGAAATTATTCACATTGATAATCTTAAGTAAAGAGTTTCAGACATGATTTGTACCATTTTTGTCAGAATGACCCATTTGCAATGAACGTGAATTTTACCTTTTATTCAGAGTTACATGCAAACAACTGAAGCACTTATAATACATCAACATGAATAACATAGTTTAGCCTTTCGCATTAATAATAGTGTTAAATATATTACTTTTATATTTGTAAGGATTGTGAATTTATGTTTTATTTAGAGTTACAGACAAACCCACAAGTGAAACTAATAAAAGCATATTAAATAGAGATATGTGTTGAAACTGAATATCAATTATCAATCAATGCAAAAAGAGAACTGTGAGCTTTACACTCAATACAATTTAAATTTAAACAGCTCACTACCTGAGAGAATTAACTCTTAACTCGTGAGTTAGTATTTCCTGTCACGTGTAATCACTACAGAGTTTAAGCTGAGTTAAAAAGTTCTTTAGCGCTAAAACTGGAGGCATAATGCTAAAATGTCAAAATAGTGAATATGTTTACATCTCTTTCTAACTGCCTCGAAATGTTTCATCTCCTGTTGAAAACTAAATTCAAAATTCAGACGTCACATCTTCAAAGAAATAAATTCACAGTAGGTAATATTTTTCTTTCTCATTTGGAATAAAAATTTTAGAATTATACATGACATGGACAGAATACAAGTTTTCATTAAAAAATGACAGTTATGAATTTATTGGGAGGACATAATGCCCTATTAAGACAATATTTATATTGTTGATCTTAATACCATTTGATACATGTTGGCTACCATTTATAATACTGGAGCAAAAAAGAGAAAATGTCGTGCCTCATTTACGTAATTTAGATGGTATATTCACATTTTGCGAATACTGTCGTCCCCGCTTAATCGGGTAACAGATAAATGAATACCCCGCTTATACGAATAAAACATCCCAGAACTGAATATTCCCAGTGCCATAGACTCAATGTTAAATTTCCCCGCTTAAATAAATACCCCCCTTACTCAAACAAAATTTCTTGGAACCGACAGTATTTGTTTAAGCGGGGCCGACAGTAAACGAAAAATGTGACCGTAGCAAAAACCCTGAACTACTAGCGCCAACTCTATGGGGCTGCGTCTGAGGTGCGTATGTGTGTATTTTAGTGGGAGTGGGGAGTGCTTTTACTTGAGTAGAGCTTTACTTGAGCAGGAGTTAATTCTTGCTTAAGGAGTATTAATGATAATTGTAAAGTTTTTGAGGAATTTGTAGGTTTTTATGAAACTTCAGATGTCAAGGCAAAGGCCCTACTTAATACACTAAAAGATGCTCTCCAATGACTAGACTTGCGCTTTCAGGATTTAAGAGGATTACTGAAACCAAGCAGCAAATATAAGGGGCAGTTAAGAGGACTTCAACAGTTAGTTTTAGATTTCTTATATTTGCTTAAGTGCAGCCATGAAATTAGTTTGCTAATTTCATTAACAAAATTAACTTTATAATCACTGTTATTTTTCATTGTTTTTGGCTACAATTTAAAAAACGGATGAGGCAGGTCTTAAAACAAAAAGTAACATTTTAAAAATAGTCTTTAAGTTTAAAAAAAAGGTTCATTTGTCACATATACTTACATAATAAAAGCAATTTTCAGTGCATAGATCTTTTTGGTGGAAGATTTGATTCACATTTCAGCCTTCCTATTTTCAGATTAATTTTTCCTACTGAAGTCTGGAAAAAAAGAGAAAATACACTCAGAAATTTTGATGAAAATAAAGTCGGAAAACTCAATAAACATTTAAAACATGCATAGAAATTAAGGAATTCAATAAATAAATGCTAATTGTTGCCTTTGTCAAAAACAATTACAAGTTTATTAATAAATACCAAATGGCCATCAAATTTTTATTTAAAAAGAACTATATTGGAAAGTTAGATACTTAAAACATTCACGATAGTATTTTGAAAACCATAAAGTCTTCAAAGGAATTTATAAAGGATCATTCTGTGTTTTATAAAAAAAAATGTAAGAATAAAATGCCGAAAATAAGACAAGAAATAATTTTTATTTTATGGTTTAACCCTTCACTGCATGGTGTGCCAGATCTGGCACAAACCAAATAAACCCTCATATATTCCTATGATTTTTAAATACAGTTAAACTGAGCTTTGTGCCCCTTCTGGAACATTGCTATAACAGTTTAGTGTGATGTTTATGCACTAGTTAGTTGCACTAGTCTAGGTATTACAGTTCTTGCTTTTTAAAGAAAGAGTGTCTGCATTTCCGTTAGAAGTGTGCTTAGTCATTATTTCCTTTGTTCTAAAAATGTTTTAATACACTTAGTGGAAAGTTTGTTTATACCACTTATGGCACAAAACACATTGTAGATTATTACACTTATCGGTATACAAAGCATATGCTATGTGCTTTGTGCCATATATAGAACAAACAATTAAAACATCATTTTTGGTGCACATTTTTAAGATAAATTTTTTTCTTCATTTTTCCTGAACTCAGGGCTATTTAAAAGGCAACAAATGATTTTTTTCATTAAAATATAAAAAATCGTGCAGTGAAGGGTTAAATGCCTTTAACGGAATGGGTTTAAGTTGATACTTAATTTTTTTCACACGACATTACGTAGGACATTCTTTTAATGTATATTCCAACAAGCAGCCTGCACTGTAGCGATATATCACTCTTATTATCCCCCTCCCCCAACATGATTGAGGAGCATCAAGAACTTAGAAAAGAATGCAAAAAAATTCCATTACCTGAAAGGAGAAGCACACTTTTGGACTAGAACTAGGGATACACCGATTAAGCGGCCACATTGCCGATTATTAATAATCGGTAAAATCGGGCCGATTAATCGGCCAAAAAATATTTTTGAAATACTATTCTTCAAAGTATACCTTCACTAAGAAACTAAGATAAATAACTTTATTAACAGTAATAATAATCCTCACAGTTGATATAAAGTTTTTAATAAATTAATTCTACTACTTCTGAATACATATACATAGACAATGTTGCAACATTTTTCATGTGGCGACAGTTTTCTATTTAGTACAGTGCTTTTAGATAACCTCTAATTTGCACAAAGAATAAAAGTCTTGAATTAAATTGCTACTAATTATTGAAAAATTTAAATTAAAATTACTCCTAAATTGGAGTGCTCACCGCAGACTGCCACTCCCCTTTTTTTGAATTTTTATGTCCAATTAACATAACTAACAGTGTGTTAATGTAATGTTATTGACAATAATATAAAAATTAGCTCTAAGAAGTTTGATAAAATATCGAAATTATTTTGTGAAAATTAGGAAAATGGGAAAAAAATTTCTCTCGGAAATAAATTATGTACTATTTCTAAACTCGAAATTGTATAAGAGAGAAAAAACAGTGATATTAAAATTGGTAGTATTAAAAACAATCATCATTATCATTAATCGGCTCAGCCGATTATCAACGACCGATTAATCGGTAATCGGCCAATTAGCTTATCGGTGCATCCCTAACTAGAACCATGATTAAAATAGTCGTAAAAGGTCTTACTTTTAGCATAGCAGCTGCCACTTCTTGACTACTTTCTCTCACATTTTGGCCATTTACTTCTAAGATTTGGTCACCTTCCATCAGCGTTCCATCAAGATCTGCAACCCCTCCCTTGATCTGGAAAGCAAATAAATATCAGTCACTAGGGGGAGGGGAATTAAAACATGAACTCTCACAATGACTGGGGGGTCAATTTCACTTTAAGTTCAACTGGGAACCAAATCGTAGACTAATAAGTTAAGAAAGAAGAAAACAAATTAAAAAAATAATTAGGTAAATAAAATAAAATGCACTTCATTTCACTCCAGGGCTCCCTGTACCAACCATAACATGTGGTTCAACTGGTTGGATGGGGCCCCAAAGAGCACTTAGTTTTTTGATCCAGACCAGCATCCCAGCAAACCTCTGGTCCGGTACCCCCAGATTCACTTGGAAGACTTTGTGACTATGATCCATATTAAATGTTCCCCTAAACACCATCAGTGAAAGTTGACTGGCTAGGATCAAACAAGGGACCTTCCGGTTACAAATATGACACCTTACCGATCAGGCCCCCACAATATTAAAATGACACAGGGGTCCCGTTGGCGCGCTATAGCGCGTAAAATACGCGGATTTCAGGAAATGGACCCGATATTTGAAACTTAACGCGTCCCGCGGGACGCGCTAAAATTCGTTCCGCGGGACGGATTTATCAGTTATAAAAGGGTAAAATTAAGGTGGTGCGGATTAGCTATGCTTTTTTCCCCAACGCAACCTATGACGACTTTGTTGTCCGTAAAGTTGTTTATTTTATAGTCTGAATTTGTTATGTTGTTTATTTTACGTAGCCTGAATCTCCTTTTTTTGCGATAAAGGCTTCGTAAAATAAACAACACTACATATTCAGGTTACCGTAAAATTGGGTGTATAGGAACAGCGGGGTCAATCGGAACAAAACTTCTCGACCGTACAAAGAAATTCTTCATAAATATACTATTGGGTATTTTTCACCGTGAATTTTTTTTTCGAAAGGTAAGATCATAGGAAGTAGGAAAAAATTACTTTTGTCAATCTGGCAACGCTACTGGCTTCTAAGGCGGGCTGCACGTGGAATGCTAGAAAACATCACATTTTCATAGACTGCAAAACTTCATATGCAAGAACAAACCTTCTTATATTTAAAAACTCAGAGTGGTATGTTTCAATTATACATGTATCTGAACAACAGAATACCACATTAGAATTTACATTTTTTATAAATTGTGTCATAAAAATGAAGAATTCTGAAAAATGCCATAGGAAAAAAATTTGCGGGGTGAATCGGAACACTTAGTTTTGTTGTTCCAATTCAAACTTATTTGAAGGAAACTGTTTGAAAAATCAAGATTCTAACCCCAATTATTCAAATCAAGACAAGGACAAGGATTTATTACTGTTTATCCCTTCTCGTGAGCAACTAGATCTTAAAATGACAAAAAGTTGTAGATTTCAAAAGTTTTTTCTCCAGGAGACTTCTTTTGACTTAAAATACGAGGGGAAAAGTCACATAGACTTTATGTAGCAAAAGTTCAGCACACAGACAGTGATGAATAAGCGAAAAAATATTTCAGGACAATCCCCGAAACCCAGAAATTTCAAGAAACTAAAGAAAAGGCAGAGTTCATCCCAGGAGATGTTATGAAAAAAAATAAGCCAAGTCACAATTGCTAGCTTTAAGGACAAGTACATATTTGTGGACGACATGAGTGACTTCCATTCATGTTAAATCTTTGTATTTCAATTCAAAAACATTTCTTAAAATTACTTTTCATTTTTCATAAGTTCAAAATTATTTTGAATTTTGACGAATTATAAACGTTTACTGGTATTGAAATTATACATTTATTTAACAGTAATTATCTGTTCTTATTCTCCCCCATCAATATTACTCATGTTTATGAGACCTATTACAGGTTAAATTGAAAAAAAAAAAAAATTTAGCCAGGTGTTCCGATTGACCCCTATCTGCGGGGTGAATAGGAACACCTATAAAATGCTATGTATATGAATAAAAACTGTTCAATATGTTTTGTACTTGCTCGGAATATCAAGAACAAACCAAGACCGAAGTTTTTACCCAAAAATTTAAATTAAAAAAAAATCTTTTAATTACTTTTTTTACAGTCAAAGCTGAAAAGTGTTCCGATTAACCCCATTTTACGGTATGTAAAATAAATAACATTACAGACAACGAAGGCAGTCGCCATCGTCATTTGCAATGCACTACGTTTGCGCCTGTCTTAATTCACCCATTGTCAAAAAGTAATTAGCATACTATAATAAATATTTCAAGAATAAATCTTTACATTTTACAATAATTTTGACTATCGATTAAAAATTATTACTTCACATTCATTTAATTGCTAAGTTTTTCCTTTTTCTTTCTTTTCTTTTTTTTTTGTAGAGTGCGGGACCCACTATTTTCAAAATGGACCCACTTTTTCAAAAATGGTGGGTCCTCGGGACCCAGCTTTGTGAGCACCCGGCGGGAGCCCTGATGACACAACACATATATAGATTTTATTTGCTTAGTCATACATTTACTACAAGTATATGCCACAAATTAAGTAGTTAGTCAAGACAATTAAAAGACCAATCAAATAAGGGTGATTTTATTTAATTCCATCTATTATTTTCTGCCAATTTTCATAACATTTACTTTTATTTCCAGCTACTTAACTAGGATCCTATTTTTTCAGTTCAAAGTTACATCCATTTTAATACGTGAAAATTAAAGGATTTTCAAAGAGTATTTTGTTATTTTTTTTACAATGAACTTTTAGCTTAAATACCACTTTTGATTTCATTGAACAAAATTTGAAAAATCCTATGAACGACAATATATAGATAATTAAGCTGTAAGTTATTGCCGTCAAGGCATGCGTAAGGAAGAACTACATATATCAATAGCACAGTCATAATACCCAGAGAATGCATTTTCGTCCTTGTTGTACACTCATCAGTCCGGATTATTCACAGCAGAGCTGAATTAACCCATTTATGCCCAAGTTTTTTTTTTTTTTCAATTTTTATCTGCTTAAAACTCTTACTTGGAATGGTTTACATACATTTTAGGCTTAAAATAGTTCGCCATTGCCATATTTATTAAGTTATTTAATTTTCTGTTTATAGGATATTTTGCAGATTTGTGAGCAAAATACAAGCTTACTTGGCTTTACTTTTGCCAAGTAACATTACAGAAGGCATCTGTGATCAATTTTAAGCGAATCATTTAAAAATAGTTTAATTTTATGAAAAATAAGTTTACAAAAAAAAACTAACATTCTGTGGCTACCCATGCTGGATTGTTGCTTGACTGATTTGTCTGAAAATGGCTGTCAATAAATAAACTCTGATGTCCAAATAGTGGCTCTAACTGGTTTTCTAAAGAAGAAGGACTATTTAACTTGTGAAAAACAGCTTTAGTAAAACGATATACCCATTACAGGTTTTTGTATGCAGTAACTAACAAGTGTCCCGTTTTTAGGCTACTGGGCATAAATGGGTTAAAATATCCTCTCATTGAAACTGAAATTAACTTCAATTTCATTAGCTTTTGCCTTCATTTTACTAGTTGATCAGCGCTATTGCTTGTATAAACTCTTGCGAAATCAATTTTGACAAGAGTCCATACAGAGGGGTTCCCAAACTTTTTTGTTCCATGGACCCCTTGCCGAATTTTCCTGGGAACCCCCTCCCTCCAAGGGGTCGTTCCAAGACTAGTCAGGCACTAAAATAATAGAACTGAAGCATTCTAAAACCACAAATTAGATGGTTAAGCTCCATTATAGATGATCCAAAACAACCAGATGAAAGCAAGATATAACAAGATGAATCAGAAATTTACCTAACAGTATGAAAGCTCTTTTTTTTTTTTTTTCAATTTTTTAAGCAATCAAAAACTGCTTGAATGCCTGAAAAGCTTTTAAAAATTTACTGTAAAATCCTGAAAATACCCCCCCCCCCTTATTTTCAAAACTAAACTGTCATATTTCAGATGGGGGGGGGGTATAATTGAGATTTTTTATACAGTACATTCAGGGTAAAAGAGTAATTTCACTTCTGGAAAAAAAGGGAGGGTGGGTTATAATCTATAGGGGGGTTACTTTCGGGATTTTACGGTAGTTTGAGTTTCACTGCAGAGTAAAAAATTTTAATAAAAGGAAAATAGATGAAAAGAAAAACGTAACATGTTTATTCATATTTTCATAATAATAATGGCACACAATCAGATATACATCTTCTTACATAGAATAGGTGTACAAGGAAATATAAGAAGATTGGGGGGGGGGGGGATTTAGTGTATCCGCAGCAATTTTTTAGAAGTTGGCTTTAGATTTGTGAAACGTAACTTTACAGCTTCCTGCCCGTCTTGTTCTGATTTTTGAAAGAAAATTGGTGCCTAAACTGAAATTTGTTTGCAGAAGGTATGAAAATGTAAAAGCTTACAAAAATTTTCTTGCTATATTCCAAAGATGGGATAAGTTATAGATATGTTTTTCTGAAGACAGAAATACTGATACCCTTTTCTAAACTTTACCTTCAGTTCTTCATTAGTAGTTATTCCAACCAGCTCTTCTTGAAAAAATTTCGCTTCTTTAATGTCATCGAAAAGATTGATAATCCACAAAGACGTGAGTGTCAAAAATTTAAAAATAATAACAATAGTAGAAACCTTGTCAAGCATGATCCTTTTAACATTGTGTACTTCAAAGTGAAAAAGTAATTAAAGTTCTCACACAGCTTGAGGACTTTGTATTTTCCAGGGAAGATGTATTACTTTATTTGAAAAAAATTAAAACCACAAAAGCTCCGGGACCAGATAATATTTATCCAAAAATTTTAGTAGAATGTGCAGAGGAATTAGTGTACGTTATAGTAAATATATTCAATGCGTCGTATAACTCAGGGATAGTACGAGAGGACTGGAAACTAGCTAACATTACACTTAAGACCTCATTTGGAGTATGCTGTTCAGTTTTGGTCTCCTTATCTGAAGAAAGATATTAATGTATTAGAAAGGGCGCAAAGAAGGGCTACAAGGTTAGTAAACGGATTTTCTAATCTAGACTATGATTCCAGACTTAGAATGCTTAATATGTATAGTCTTAAGCAAAGGAGAACCAGAGGGGACATGATTCAGTTATTTAAATTTATTAAAATGAATGATGTTGCAGGGTTGGATTTTTGCACGGAAAGCAGGACAAGGGGTCATTGTTTTAAGCTGTTTAAACCTCCGGCTAACCTGAAAATTCGAAAAAATGACTACTTTAACGGGGTAGTGGGAACTTGGAACAGTTTACCAGAAGAGGCGGTAAGGAGCAATGGAGTAGATAGCTTTTAAGAGGGCCATTGATCTTCATTGGGGTCTTTAATTTGACTAGGACCAGCCCAGTTGGGCCCAGAGCCTGCTGCTGGTCGTCGCATTTGTATTTGTATTTGTATTCTCATCATTTTCTTCATGCAGTTGCACAAATAATTCACAGCGTTAAGTATTATTATGAATTTTATTTATAGCATTTATTACAAACTGTAGCGATTGATGCAGGTTGTTGCTCTGATTTTTTGCTACTGATCTTGGCTCATGGACCCCCAACTCTTTTTTTTTTGTTTGTTTGTTTATGTGGACCCGTTGCAAACTCTGGGGGACCCCCGGGGGTCCATGTGGACCACTTTGGGAACCACTGGTCCATAACAATGACAAAATTGCAGTCGATGGATGTCACAGCTGTCGGTATTTGTATGTTAATGAGTTTAGCACCAAAGTATTTATTTTTTTTTTTTCATTGAGAAGAAGGTTCAAAAAAGGTACTAACACGTTAAGAACAAACAAGACTTATAAAATTCAACTTAGTTTAAACAAAAAAAAAATCCCAAATGAATTGTTGTCAAAAACAAAAAACAATTAGATACTCCTAGTAACATGCTGGGATTTATAGAATTAATGAAGAACATAGATGTTTGGTTTTAGGTGGATAATGGCTAACAAAGAAAAAAGTAAAAATTTTCAAAAGACAAAAGTTAGACTAAGTTTCTGGTAATTATCCAAAAACATTTGCTGTAACAATACTCTTCATTGAAAAGGTAAGTTTTAGCGAAAAGGAAAAACCTTGTTTTAGATTAAATACTAAAAATAGGGAAAGGTTAGAATTTGACTATTTTTACACACTTTATTTTTGGCGAAAATCAAATATGCAAGCTTGTACAATTAACAAAAATACAATAGATGACAAAAATACGAAATAAATAATTAAATAAATAGAAAAAGAAAAAACTGTAGACATTAACCTTTACCTCCCTATTGCAGTATTTAATAAAAGGTCGGAACTCAAGTTGAACTATGTAAATAATTATTCCTATGCACTTAACAAAAACTACTAAATTCAGTTTATTTAGCAATTATCACATATTTAGCTTTTAAATGAAGCAATATTAATAACACATATAACATTTAAATAACTATTAAAAATTATTTAGTTCAGAGTATTGCAAATAAAAATGAAAAAAATTGGAAAAGATTTAAGTACAGAACAGGATTTTTCTGTCCATTTTTGTCTAAAAATTGATAAAAGAAGAGAGAAGTAGTCCTGGATATAGATAGATACGGACGGAAAACTTTCACTCGAGAACTAATAACTTTATGTGCAGAGTTTCAAATCAGAAGAAAAATACGACATACTGATATGCACATGAAATACTGCCCTTAAAGAAGTGATTATTTTGTACTTGTAATTAAATTGTTAATACTTTTACACACTTCTCCCAATATATACATTTAAGCATCTTCTACTTCAGACTTGATAGCTAGAATATTGATACAAGAAGCATATAGATTTTATCCAAAATAGCTAAAAGAAAAAATTAATTCCAAAAGGATAACCACATAACCTATTAACTCACCACTTCTGAAATATAAACACCAGGCCCCGCATTTCTACCAACAATAGTTAGTCCCAAGCCTCTACCAGGTTTCTTGTAGAGCTCCACGTTTAGTTCGACTAGGGAAGTGTCTTTCGTCTCATTGTGGCGGTAAATTCGAATGTTCACCGTCGGGACAGAGTGCCTGAGAATGTTGATAGCCTCAATATGAGTCACATGTCTCATGTCGTGTCCATTCACCTTTAAAATAAGAGCACAATCATTGTCAGAACAAATTGAGACTTGTAAGTGCTTCCTCACAAAGAATAAAATGAGGCCTAATCGAGAAAGTACACTTAAAATTTAAATCAAAAAAAAAAAAAAAAAAAACACGGACTTAAAATGATAATAAATAAAAATATTTCTGCAATTAAAAAATTTACGACTTAGTATTTGTACCGTCATTTTTACAAATGCTGTATTACTAACTATCTAAAGACCTGTACAGTGTGCATATTTTAAATCCATTATTTGTAAAGAAAATTGAAAGAATTTTTATGTTCAAAAAAAATATTCACCACAAATTAGAACAAATTAAATAAGTAGAGCGGCACGAAATATCTTTTGGGCAGCATCAGGGATGGGGCCTTCACAAATTCCATAACATGAGAGTCATAATCTTTATTGATGCTGCTCTGGATCACATTATTTTGTAATAAAAATTATAATTAAAACTTTGCACAAACAAAAAAAATTCAAATGAAACAGAAACTTACGTCTAACAATATGTCACCTGGTTTTAACCGCCCATCATTAGCAACGGCTCCGTTAGCATAAATTTCATGAATTACAACACAGCCCTAGAGAAAGAAAAAGAACAAATAAATAATGTACAAAGATGAAAGGAAAGTGAAAATAGAATTATACACACATACAGTCCTTAATATAATGCTTTTAGCAAAGTTTTTCAGGGTTTGATAATTTATTTTTATTTAATCAAATCCAAAGAAGAAGGGAAGCAGCAAACATACATAGCATTATTTGAGTTCTAAACACACATTTGATTATGGCTCAGGTAAAATTTCGGTTTAACGAACGCGCGCAAAAGCTACGACCAACAACAGGCTCTGTCCGAGTTGGTTTATCAATTCCGTTTATATCATTTCAGTTTATCAGCAAAGAGAGGCAGTCCTCTAAAACTTATTCACTATTGCAAGTAACAGCAAACTATTCCAAATGCCTGCAATCCAATTGAAGTATAGTCAATTTTTCCAAACCCACACGAAATAAGCTGTGAATCTTTGAATTTTGTGGATTTCAGGTCATGATTTGTTTCACACATTTATGGCAAAATTAGCATTATTAATTAAAAAAAAACCGTTACTGACAAGATAAAAAGTAAAAAATTTTATATACCCAATAAAACTTCTGAAAAGCAAGTTTATTTTGCATTTATAGTTCATGCCTGCTGGGGTTTTTTTGCAAGCTTTAAATCATTCTTGTTTACTTCAGATTTCTGTTGATCATGTTTTAATGCCCCTCTAATCTTATACTACAGTAAACTCCCAAATATCCAAGGAATAGGGTGGCACAGAAACCGCTGATTAGAGAATACTGCGGATAATCGAACAATAAGTAAAAAACGATATTAAGGTATGCAATAACCAGTAGCGGCGAGTTGGGGCGAGAGGGGGCGACTGCCCCCCCCCCCTTTTTTCGCCATCGAAGATCGCCTAGGTGTTTTTAAGATTTTAATTTCGAAAAATTTCTAGAGAGATCAGCCTAACTAGGAAGTTACCAAAGGTAGCTCAAGGTTTTCATTTTAAGGGTTCAATTAAATTTCTTTTTCTCAAATACATCTTCCTTCTCTGTCTTCAAAGATATGTTTAACTTGTGTCATTAAGATGCCAGTTTATGTATCTGTATCTTTCCTGGAAAGAAAACCCCTTTACCCTTACATCAATAAATACAACATAAAATTGCGTTTTTAAAACTTCAATTTGAAAAAATCCGGGGTAGTCCTTTAAATCGCCCTCTGAAATCACTAAAGCAAATTGAGTTTTACGAATTTATCAGCTTAAAAAATTATGTGGAGAACATCCAAACTCCTATCATCCTCTTTAAGTCTCTCTCAAAAGTAGTTGGGAATAACTTTTTTAATGCTTTAATTTCGCAAAATCTTCATGAAAGACCCCTAAATTTGCTAAGAAATGTCAAAATTACAGTTTTTAAAATACCAGTGTCAGAGTTTTTAAGGGGAAAACCCCATCTTACCCTTTTCTTTACACCATCAAGCACTGCCCAAAGTTCTATTTTTTAAGACTTCAGCTTCGAAGAATTCCCGGGAGAGAGTCCATTGATGGAGTTTTCTAACCTCCTCCCAAATCCCCAATCGCTGTCATAATTATATTAACAGGCGCAGATCCAGAGGATGAGTCACGGGGTCATGATCCCTTCCTTAAACGACCAAATATAGCACCACCACCCAACCCCCCGTTTTCGAATAAATTGCACCTTGACCCCTCTCTTTCCGAAAATGACCCCTTCTAAATCAGAAACTGGATCTGTTCTTATATACTATAATTGTGTTTTTGAAGCTGCAATTCCGAAGAATTTATGGGAGAGAACCTTCAAAGACTCTTCCTTATGTCATCAAAAAATGTCCAAAAATGAAGGGTACAGCATGATAACAATTTTTTGCCCCCTCACTTTTAATTCCCACTGGCCGCCACTGGCAATAACTAAAACAAAGTTGATAACACAATGCATACATTTCAATTATAGCTGAAAACGACAACATTGAATGTAAAAAATATCTTAAAAAGCTAAAAACAATCAATAATGGACTCATAGATTAAAAAAAATAGTAATGATATACCTAATATTAACACATTATTTAAAAATATTTTACAAAAAAGTTGGTTAACTGTTTTTGTTTTTCATTTTAAAATGCTTCTTCTTAATTAGAGATTGAAGTTTTTTCAGTAGTATCTTGTTCCAAAGCGATGTATTATCCTGCTAATCTAAATAGTCAATAGCTTTGTCGAAACGAGCGAGAACTGTTTCATGGCTGATTTTAAAATGGGGGCAAGCTGGGCTGGGTTAAAATAGGCGTATATTTCAGCATTCAATATACTGCCATGCTAAGCGCAAAAGTGGTATCTGATAGTGTAAAACGACATTCATACGATGTTCGATCAAGTTCTCATGCCTAATGTAATATAATGCACTAGAATGAAAGTGGTATTCAAATTAGGTGGACGCTTCTCAACTCTTCTGATTCTGCTTGAAGTTTTAGGTTGGCATCACCCAATGCCCAATCACATGCAAACGACTGGTAAATAAATAGTGAACGATTGGACTTGTTCTTTCTCTTTTTCATCGCTGCCCGCTCAGAGGTAGGTCCGGCATCGAGGGCCGGGTTTTTTTTTCGATTTCGGATTATGGCCAGGATTTTCCTTAGATAAAATGGTCGTTGTAACGCTTTACTTTTAAATGTTTAAGAACCAATAAATTCTTGGTTAATATTTTAAATGAGTGTCTGACCTTTCTTAATCTCAAACACGTAGCCATAGCTTCTGCTTCGTTGTATAATACTCTGCAGTACAAATAGTATCATATTAGATTGACTCTAGGAACTTTACTGTTTAAACTGAGCTTGTTTTACTGAAACATGGAAGTTATTTGAAGGGTTTAGAACTTAGAAGTTATCAGTATCTGTAATCGAGCTCATACTGAGATAAAACTCTAAAATTTTGCGCCTTCATGTATTTGATTCAGATGAAACTTTTTCAGATTTTGTATTAAGGTAAAATATGTGACAAAGAGCCACCTGGTGATGATAACTCAATTTTGTTAAAAAGTGCAGGTACGACTTTTGTGCTTAGCACGGCAGTATAGCATCACCGTAAAAAATAAAAGGAAAACAAAAGTGTGAAAGATCCACTGAAAATTAAGAGTTTATTATAGTTCCACACACAGATAATTAATACTCACGATGGGGGTGTCTGATCCACCCACTATGCCCAATCCCAGGCCATTCTTTTCCCTGTGAACTCCAACCACCATCTCCGTACCCACATGGTCCAAGGTCACCGAAGGATCCGAGAATTCCACGGGGGGAGGGATGGGGCAGGCGGGGAGGGGGGAGACACTGTGGGGGGAAGGGCACAGGGGGGAGGAAGAGGAACCTGCAAAAAAAGGTTAAAATATATTTTAAAAATTCAATTACTTTGTTTTGAGAACATATTTGCTAGGGATAGACCGATAAATTGGCCATGTTGTTGTTTTATTAATAATATGCAAAATCGTTCCTATTATTTGATGGATATATATTTATATATATACAGTCAAACCTCGATATCTCAAATTCGAAGGGAGCAGTTAAAAAATTTGAGTTATCGAAAATTCGAGTTATCGAAATTCCTTGAATAGTGGACGAAGGGAAGGGGTACTGCAAGTTTATGCCGAAAAATACTGCATGTATCTTTGAAAGTATAAATTAAACTTACTTTTTCATTTCTTCATCAAAAAAAAAAAAAAAAAGAATCAATGCTGGTTTGCTTTAAATTCAAGTCTGTTTCACGTTCAACTACAATTTTTAAAAGAGAAAGTATTTTAAAAGTATCTTTTGTCATACCTTAACGAGATTCAATAAATCTTCTTAACACATTAGTAGCAGATAAGGCTTCTTTGCTTTTTCGTTTTTCGTAAGTTTTGCAGATCTCTTCACACTCTTCAGAAATTGGATGGCGGCCGTAATTTGGGACAGAACTTCGTGTTCTCCTCCCCCCCCCCTCCCGACCACACACTGCAACTTCTTCAAATTTTAGAAAGTCTTGAAATACTATTTCATTCAGATTTTTTAGTTAAGAAAGCCCGTCCTCTATATCATAATTTATTTCACATACGGTGGCATGCTCTTCATTCTTCACGAACCCAGCAGCTTTCGTAAAGCAATTCTAATATGTGACATCTAAATTGATTGTCCATAAAACAGAATGGAAACAAAAAATGCACGGTTACACACATTTTGGGACAAGGAAAGAGAAAATGGAATTCGAATGAAAATAAAATATTTCGAGTTATCGAGGGTTTAAATCTGGAAATTTCGACTTAACAAGGCAATTTTAGCATTGGGGCCATTCTCCACTGTAAACCTTCTGAACCTCAATTTTTAAAATACGTATTTGTGTTTTTTATGTATGTAATATTAAAATATGTTAGTTGAACGTTAGGAAATAAGATAAAACACTTGTTTTAACAGAATTTTTATTTTGAAATCAATTCTGGAAAATCATCATTACGTTTTTTCAATTTTCTCCTTAAAATTAACATATTTTAATGTTATTGTCTAATTTGAAATAAATTATAACACTCAATTTTCTTTCGCCGTTAAATATATCTACATATTGTATCTTTTAATGATCGAAGGAAAATAAATAAGTATCAACATATTTTTTTTTAGAAAAGAAGGATTTTTTAAAACAATAATTGGATGTCCCGTGCGTAACCCAAAAACATGGTATTTTTTGTTTTCCAAGCTTAATTTTCGAGCAAAACAGAAACTGCTTTGGATTTACTTTTATTCACCTATCAAAATTTATGCCCAAAACCCTTTTTAATGAAAGTTAAATATTAAATGAAATATAAGCATTTGCTTTCCTGTCCCGTGCGTAACCCAAATACAGTCCACTCCGGATTTTCCGCGGAGTAGGGAAGCACAGCAACCGCGGATAAGCAAATGCGACGGATGATCCAAAAAATAGGTAAAGAACGACACTAGTGTATGTAAAAGCTTTTTTAAAAAGTCAAAAATACCATTCATACATTTAAATTAAACTAAAAATGAGAACATTGGATGAAAGAAATATCTTTAAAAGCTAAAAACGATAAATGACAAATTTGCATTTTTCGGTGTTAAGTAAATTTTCACCATGAAAATAAAAGGGAAAAGAAAATAAAAGTGTTAAAAGCCCGCGGATAATTCGAATCGCTCATAATCCGACCGCGGATAATCGAGAATTTGCTGTATTTCTAAAATTATAATTCAGCTACGTAATTTCACTTGCCAATATTTACACTACTAACTGCCTTTCTCTGAACATTATTTACAGGTGTTGCAGCATTTAGAAAGAGCTCAAATCCTGAAATAAGTGTATGCTTCATGCCATGCATCTTTGAAATGCCTGGTCTTGCATTTACTTTTGACCAAACTGTCTCCCTCTTTATATCTTTATCTAAACACAGCATGACTTTTGTTGATGTCATTCCTTTTTTTACAACGCTCGCAAAGTCTTCGGCCGACTGCACAATTGGGGCATTTGATTTTTTGGACATTACTGCCCTTCTGATTTTACTTTGCCCCCGATTGCTACTCACTTGCAAAAAACATTTTACAATTATGAAGTCAATAATAAATATTATGAATCGTGAACTAGTCACATTTAAAAAAACATTAATTATGCAAAATACCTTCTTTTTTTCTTGAACTTCACTTAAAATGGTTCACGCTAATGAATACAATAACTTTTATTTCATTAGAAATACAATTATTATAAATATTTTTAAATTATTCCAGCTGATATAGAATATCATTCAGACGTGTCCCGTGCGTAACCCAAATGCAATAATTTTGTAAATTTACTTATTTATTTATTTGATTAAAGTGTAGCATTTTTGGGAAGAAGCACTATTTAGCTGTTAGGAAAAAAATACAATGGTTAGATAGAAGTTCTAAATTCACAGGGTTCATGAGCTATAGAAGTAAAAGTGGAATTTTCTTTTCTTTCCGAGTCCCGTGCGTAACCAGCATAATCAATCATTTTCTACATATTGAAACAATAATTATAATTTTATTTTGCACTTAAACTTCAAGAATCAATCTTGATTTATAATAAAACTGCAATAAAACATGAATGCACAACCTTTTCTACTGATTTTATGAACTTCAAAAGTCTGCAAATGTCCCGTGCGTAACCGGAGAATGGCCCATTGGCAATATAGGATGCATGAAGGGAAAGAAAAATTCTTCGAGATATCGAAAAATTCGAGTTATCAAGGTTCAACTGTATATATATATATATATATATATATATATATATATATTATTTTTAAAATATACCTTCACTAAGAAACTATGATAAACAAATTAATTAACAGTAATAAAAATCCTCACTGTTGACATTAAGTTTTAAAAAAATTGTTGAATAAATATACACATAGACAATGTGGCAACAGCTTTCATGAGTCGATACTTTTACTTTAACATAGTGCTTTCTGATAACCTCTCATTTTCACAAAGAATAAAAGTCTTGAATTAAAATACTAACAATAATTGAAAAATTTAAATTAAAGCACTCATAAATTAGAGTGATCACCATACAGAAACCCCCTAATATTTAGTTTAGTTTTTTTATGTCTAGTTTACACAATTAACAATGTGTTAATTTTATTGGCAACAGTATTAGTACTGAAATTGGATGAAATTTTTGAAATAATTTTGAGAAAATTTTGAAAAAAAAAAAAAAATCTTCTCTAAGTAATAAATTACTTACTATTTTTAAAATCAGATTTGTGTAAAAGAAAGAAAACAATTAGGGATGGTGAAATTGGTAGTATTAAAACTAATCATCCTTACATGCAAAGAGTTACCTCCCACAAGCCAGTGCTAAGGCAGAACTGAAGCAAATACACCCACAGCTCGATCATGACATCTTGAGACTGCAGTTTCGCTCTCATCCTGGACTCATCAGTCAGGAATAGCCAATAGTCGAGCTGGAGGCAGGTATCCTCTTAATGTAGCCAAGATAGCCTTTAACCCATTAATGCCTAGCATCCCTTTTTAGGGACGGTCCAGAAAAGAGTCTGAATTTCCCCAAAATGAACATTTCAACCAAATAATAGTGTTCAATGAGTACCTTGGTATTGTTTCAATTCGTCATTAACAGATTGCCGCACATAACCATTGTAAAGTGTGTTCTGTAGCAGTTTTAATATGATCTTCATCAAAAATGACATCGTTCACAATCTCAAGAGAAAAAGCTAAGTTTTCAAAGCTATTCCCAGATTCCCAGTTTATGTCGATTGCTGATTTTATTTCTTCTTCTAAAATGTCTATTTAAATATTATATCGTAGGCAGAAAAAAATTTTAGTAAAAAAAGTATGTACCCCCTGGGGTCTATCGTGAATTTTAAGGGACGATTTTTCTTTCCTTAATAAAAAAAAATATTTTTTACATGATATTTTTTTTAATTATTTTTCCTGCCCATTAAACAGTTTGTAACCAGTATACAAAACATCTTTGAGGAAAAAAATGCCAGGCATTAATGGGTTAAAACTGGTAGATAAAATAAATTTATCTCACCAGCGAGCGTCCGCAAACCATGGTACGGCTCAACTCGAAATTGAAGGCAAAAGCTGGGTAATATGCAACGAGTTACCGCCAGCAATCCTCGATCATGCAGTCTCAGGATGTGATGATCAAGATGTGGGTGTATTTGTTTAGTCATCCTTATCATTAATAGGCTCAGCCAATTAATTGGTATGCGTCCAATTTGCTTATTGATGATTCCCTAATCAGAAGTGCCCCGAAGGGAGGTCACCTGGACTTCTCAAACATTTTCCTCGTTCGGCACATTTGAGCTGATAATTCGGAAAATTCATGGATGCAATTTTTTTTTGTGATATATACACTACGTAATATGTATATATTTGTGAGTGTGTGTAGCTGCAATCTTTCTATTTTTTATACATTTGTTATCGCACAACTTTAAAGGGAGCACGATCCAGGAAAATAGCTTTTAAGAGTCATGCGAGAAAAATATCTTTTACAGTTTGATAGGCGGAGGCGCACCTAAATCTATGTACGCTTCTGCCCTTGTTGTTATTTATCAAAGTTTAAATGTTTCTCACTCATCAGAAGAAATGATTAAAAATGATCGTTTTTTATACTTTTCAGTGATAGCTATTGTCTTTACTCATAAAGCGTAACGGTATAAATTATGTGCGATATGTTCGTATTTAATCCTTCGGCACATTTCGGGATTTCATTCGGCAAATTGAGAATCTCCCAAAAATTTAAGCCCTTTCCCTAATATTTACATGGTGGAAAGAATTCTTACTTTTATCACTGCCATCGGGAAAGGGCCCCAAACTGTTTCTCGGCTTCTTATCGTGATCTATGTCATTGTGCATGGAATTCGGCTCGGGCTTATGGGAGTTGACGACCAAGAAGGTGATGGGGCCGTCTTCGTTTTTGAGGATTGAGGCGGCCTGAAAGCAAATGAAGGTATTTGAAATATAAATAATAATTCAATGGAATTACAGAAAAATAATGAAAGAGTATCTCCCTTACATTGGGACAGAAAGAGTAAAATCAATTACTACCATGACTTATTATAGTATTGAGTACATCAGTATAATGCATTAAAAGAGACACACTAAACAAAAACAACATTTAAAAGGGGCAAGTGGATGTGATATGTGACATTTGAATTTTGCTGATTTACACAAATTCAAATTAGTGTGTGTTCAATTGTGTTAACTCACAAACACAATGGAAGGGGCAAGTGAATAGGGATGATATGTGACAATTTTTTTTATTTGTAGAAAAAGCTTCCAAAAAAAAAAAAAAAAATTACCTTATCACCTTCATCCATGGTAAAAAGTAAGTTTTTCCAAAATTGTCACATATCACCTTTATCCACTTGAACCTTCATTTGCAAAAAACAAATGCAAATGTTGCATTTTTTTCCTTTTTTATAAAAAAATTTTTCGATGAGAAGTTTATTGAATCGTGCAAAATACTTATTTTCCACTCAAATGGAAAAAAGGCAATGAAGGCTTTAAAAATTAAAACACACACACTTCGCAAGAGCTTGGCGTTTTATTGAATAATGCATACTCGAATCAAAATTCTTTTATATTAAACTTTCAGTACAAAGTTTGCTGTTTCATTAAATTTAATAATTGACTGATATTTTAGGAATCCGTTAAATACTCAATCTAACTCACTGCTAATAAAAACACCTTAAATATGGAGTTGTATTGTACTGAATTCAACAAAATTATCACTAAATCGACCCTTTACAGGGGTGAAAATAGGAAAAATTCTCAAGACTAAAATATTCCAGATAAAAAGAGAGAATGTCCAAAAATGATTTAATAAATTTAAAAAAAAAAAATTGTGTAGCTTTAACTTTAAAAATAAAAACTATTTTTTCTATGAAAATTGTTATTCAATAGATCAGTTCTAAAAACAAAAAAAAAATCTGGTCTGACGAATTAATCTACTTAAGACCAATGCAGATTATGGAATAAATTTGTTACAAGACCACATATGCGAAATTTTGTGTTTGTCGCATCCGGTCCCCCAGATTCCTTTTTGGAAATGAAGTCACAGAAGTTCATATTTGTACCAACTACCACAATCACATTTACACAAAAGTTTAATGATCAAGATCAAGCCGCCGAAAAATACTCAAATACAACTACTGTCTACAATTTTAAGAAATGAAATATATAAATATATTTTTATGTAAACCAAGAAACAAGTATGATTGGACATAATTAACATTATTTCATTGTGCCTGGACTACACTCAATCTTTCAAATCATCCACATCAACAATTATTTTAGATAATTTGAGTTCCATTGTTTATTCATCTTGCTAAAAGAGGCTAAAATATCAAACATTTAAAAAAAAAAGGAGTGAGAGAGTAAATTCAAGGTTTTGTTTTCAAAAGTAAAAACACATTTACCAGTTCATAATCAGCACCAATAAGTTTTGTTTTATTAACTGCTAAGATCATATCACCAACACTAAGGCCAGACTAAAACAAAAAGGATCAAAGAATTATTTTAAGACAGAAATAATATACAGCAAAAATAATACAGCATTATTCTCAAGTGTAAAGTAAGCAATGATGTTTACAAATGTATTTACTAGCTTAAATTAGCTTTTTAAAACTGCCTAAACCAGCATAATTTAAAACAGGGTTCAAAAATATCCGATATTTTGATATATATCCGATATTTTTATTCTACACAAATTAAAGCTTTAAATAGTAAATACATCTTCAAATTATTGAATGTTTATTTTCTTATTTCATTATTACAATAGGTCGACCTCAATTAAAGTTTATTTTAATATTTATACCTAAATGCACATTTCATGCAAAAAGATATGTACTTTAAATAGTATTTTCATATGAATGGTATTTACAATCATTTGTGAAATGCGATAATTTAATATTATAAAAATAAAATATCAAAAAACTTATATTAATATTGGTTACTACATTGGCTGTTGATATTTCCTTTTTCTGACCAACATTTAATATTTCACTTGACACTTAATCTATTAAAATTGTGACATTGCAAATAATTTTACTTGTATTAAATAAAAAGGATTACATTACTAAATTATATTATACTAATGATGCATTAGTATATCAAATAAATATAATGACACTTTTTGATTATTTTAATAAAAAATGAACAATATTAATATAGTTAATATAATTTTTGTATAGAAAATACCTTAGTTTGAAAAATAAATGTCAAAATATCATGATATTTTCAAAATAAATACCAGAATTTTTCGTGATAGATATCCATTGATATATATCGGCAAATCCTGATAAAAACAGAAAACTTTTTCAAAATATATACATGAATATCTAAGTTAAAAAAATTTGAGAACTTACTTTCTCAGCAGGACTATTTTTTTGAATATCAGATATAAATATCCCTCGACCCATATCCACATGCTTTCCTTCTAAAATCATGATTCCCAAACCATGCTCTCCCTACATTAAAAATAAAAAAAGAAACTAAGAAAATGTTGCATGATATAAAAACACTACAAATTGAATATTATATTACAAAAAGGAAAAAATCAAAATTAGACAAAAATAAATACTGGTAAGCAAGATAATTTTTAGTGTAAACAATGGAAAGATAGGGAAAAGTTAAAATCACACAATAATAATAATAACAACACAATAAACATCATAACATATTTATCATATTACAAGAGAAAGTTTATCATAGACAATGCATGAATAATAAATATCTGAAACATATTGCAAAAGCGTGAAATTCCATTGCATTCTGATTAATACTAAATTTTGAAAATGTACATAAAAGTAAACAGCTATTTTAGTTTCTAAAGGTCTTATTTTAAGTTCTGAGCTCAAATAGATTAAGAGCTAAAAACTATGATATGAGCAAAGCAATATAAAAGAGGCTGTGGAAACCAGAAACAATTGTCTGCTCTTTTTTTTTCTGTTACATCAATAATATAACTTTTACTTTGTGATTGATCCTTGCACAAAGAATTACTAAATTCATTTAATAATTTATTTACACATGATTGTTTTCCACACTGAAATCCATTACAGACAAAAACTCACTACAGACAAAAATTTCAATAAAGTGAAACCAACACAATAGAATACTTTGAAATTTTTTCTCCGAGAAATAGTAAAATTTTTCCATTTATTTCAATTATCTATAAAAAAGATTCGAAACAAATTTAGCATTCATGTTTTACATAATTTAAAAGAAATTAATTTAATTTATCAAAACAAATTAGTTTTGAGTTCATCATAATTCTACTTGCCAGGAAAAAAAATCCCTTCGCCTATTAAATCTGTTCATTTCATAGGATAGTGAAATAATTTGTCATTAAATTAAATTTTTATAATTTATTTGTTTACATCATTGTTATAGATTTAAAAAATATTTATCCCTCCCCCCTCATCCCAGCTTTTTACTATTATTTTTTGATATCTTGAAATACATTCATTAAATTAAAATAATAACATCGATAAAGTATTACCTTTTTAGTAGTAATAGTACGAACACCAGAATGTGATGCAATAAGATCTTCTAGTTTCTAAAAATAAAAAATACCAAGTGTATTGCACCATACTTTGTGAAACATCTTTCTAATAAATATATAAATAATAATAAATGTAATATTAATAATAATAATAAATACTAATAACAAAAAATAATTGTTTTTTAATGATAGAACACATGGCAACAAGATGATATGAAAGGAAAAGCATCAAGAGATGAGAGACTTTTTGCTGAAGCATAAAAGCATAAAAAAGTCTCACATCAATAACATTAAAAACATTTTTTCAAAACACAAATAAGTTATTTTCTAATTTTTCATTTTCATGATCAAGCTCATGAACAAAATTATTAAAAAAAAAAAAAAAAAAACTACATAACAAGAGGAGATTTCATAATTTCATTTGGAGAAAGACAAAAATATATGCAATGGTTCATCATGAATTACCTCATTTTCTAAATCAACAGGGAAGTGTGTAATGGGTTTCACAGCCATTTCATCAAGAGCATTTTCTTTTCTATACAAAGAAAATGTTACGATTAGAAGTAGAGTTCAAAATGTAAAAATATTTTAACTTATGTACAGCAATCAAAATAATGTTACTAATAAAATAATTTTCACAATCAAAATTTGTTTGTTTCTCAATTTTTTAACCAGCATCAAATTTATCCAATTAAATACTTTAAATGTGCAACATGGATTAACACTTTTCCTCAGGTATGACAACCAACATTTTTGGAGGATGACAACTAGCATTCATTCGCTGCCATGCTTAGCATAAAGTACAACATATACATGATTTAAAATCTAGCAATTCATTACAAATCTAGTACATAAATGTTAATTACATAACAGATGTAAATTTAAATACTTCTATGCTCATTTGTTAAGTGTGTTTAATAGCTCAAGAGCCACGATAGATTTTGTTGCAACAAACTATGTTTATTTCATGATTTTTGCAGTAGTAAAGGAGAGCAAACAGATTTTTCAGAAAGCTTCTAGAAATAGTAGCTTCACATGTGTTCATTGAATAATAGAAAAATGGTAAAACACATGGGGAGGGGAGTACATTTTTAGTAGAAAAGTAGGTTAAAAAGAAGCTAGATTTGCAATAAAGTTAGACTTTTATTCCCCTCCAGGAAAATAGCAGCAAATGTTTCTTATCAAGCAAAGTTCACTTTACCAAGTTGGCAAAATAAAATTCTTTATTAGCAATTGTTCACTCTTTTGCCATTTTTTAAAGTTTAAAAGAAAAATGGGGAAATAAAGATGACAGTTTGTTTTTTTAAAACAAATCATTTGATAAATTTACAAAAAAAAAAAAAAAAAGGAAAAACCCTGACTTTCCTTTAAAAGAGAAAAAAAAAAACTTATTGCTCTGAAAATTCTTTGAAACTTCTCGATCAAGGTATGGCTAAAAAAATTTCTCATGCCGCTTTTTGAATGTAAAATTCACTAACACTTGTGGGGTAGCCAGAAAAAAAAAAAAAAAAAAAATCAGGGAATGCAGTAAAATTTCATTGTGGAATAGGGCTAGTTTTAATCCTTTTCTACTGCCAAAAGAGGGAAAATTCCCAGTGTGGAAAGGGGGGTGGTGTATCCCCAAATTCTGCAATTCTCCCACTGATATGCTACTTTTAACATTTTTTAAACAATTTGATAAAATGCATTATTCAATAAAAAAACTTCCACCTTTTTTTAAATAAAAGGTGCTACATTATGCTTAAATAATAATAAAACAAACTACCTTAGGACAATAAACTTGCATGTTGGTGTCATAACTCCCCTGATTACAGCAGAAACATTTAAATGACATCGACCATTCAAGACAGTTCCATTAACCTAAAACAGGAACAGGCCATTTAATGACTTTAAAAATTACTATTAAAGAAGACAAAGAAAAAAAAAAAACACACAATTTCTTTGCACTCATCAACTTATATTTTCATAAAATTGTTGATGTTTTTCTCCCCTGCAAAAATATAGTGCTGCTATAAAAATGTCCAGCACTTTTGAAGCTAGGTTTCCTTTCAAATTTTAGGGTATTTATAATCATTACAACTCCAACTTTGTACTCGGTTCGCCCCACATAATGACTTCTTTTTACAAATGCACCACGATTTAATGAATACATACAGGGTATCTGCTCAACCTGGACTTTTCAATTCCATGACTTTCCCTGACTTTCCATGACTTTTGCGAACTATTCTCCATGACTTACTATTTTAACTATTTCATTTGACACTGACATCAAAATAGAGCATAAATATCAATATAGAGTGTAAGACAGTGTACCTTTGCTTTTAAAAAATATTCTTGTTCTCTGCAATGCGAATTAAAAAAATAATTTAACAAAATATATTTCACAATATATAAGATCACGTGCAACAATTTTTTGATTAAAAAAATGAGTACCTACAAGGATGTAGCAACATTTAAAAGCCAAAATAACTTAGTATCCCGCAAAACTGCAGTATGAAATATAAAAATGAATAAGCATCACATGCTATAAACAAAAAAAAAAAAAAAAAAAAAGGAACACATACTTTGAAACTCTCATAACCAGAACCATTGTTGTTAAAGACTTTTGTTAAAAAAATATTACATGTGTTTATTTAATACACTATTTATATACAGCTGTTAAAATAAAGAAATATGAATATGATAGGGGGTATGATAATTAGGCACTGTAACAAAAAAACGATTCTTACCATGAAACACAGCAACCGGAAAACCACATCCACTTTCATGAAAATACATAAACCTCTAAAAGACGGTGAGGGGGAATGACCCCCGAAATTATGAGCCCTAGTCACAAGTTTTATTTCAGTGTTTTTCAATACTTCATTAATATAACCCTCTATATTTTCCACTGTTCTCTGTTTATAGTAGATAACCCGGACTCTAATGTGCCTTTTATTAATTTTGACAAAGTTTTATTTCAATATTTAGATTTTATGCAAACCTTTGTCTGGAACTACGTAGTAATATAACAGTACAATAAAAAATAAAAACGTGTATCAGTATTGGAAAACTCCAGTAAACAAGACTTACTTAAATATAAATAGAAAAGCATAAATTAAAATGTTACAAGAAATCTTGCGCGCTAAAATTAATATTGACTGCTACATATCTTTGAAAAGAGTATTTTTAAAAATGATTTCGTTCTTTTGCAATTTAACATAAGAAAAATGTAAACAAATCAGTGACTTGAAGTTCTTAAAGTCAGCTATTCGTTTGATTCCAAGCTGAATAGATTTTAGAAAGTCCACTGTATTAAAGTATAAATACTTTAAATTTTGTTCAAATGCTTACATATTAAACTCGAATTTTTAATTCAATTACACACATAATCAAAAGTTACACAATCCATAAATCTGCATGAAATTACTATCACGTCAAACCGCATAATCCTCAACGTTCTTCGCGCGGTCAAAAAAACAAACAGAATGCATCACGAGGTCACGTGCTTGTGCCATCCAATCCGATGCGATTTAAGTAAAATTCCTATCCCGGGATAGAGGCGCTCGTCTTGCACGAGTCAGATGACGATGCGCAGTTACACAGAATTCGCCGCTCACTGTTTTAACGTTGAGAATTCATCTGATTGGTCAACACAATGCAACTTGTTGGAAATTGTAATTGACAAATCAGATTGCACCCAATAACGAAGTAGAATGACGGCGGAAGTGTTTTCGTTCTTCCGAGATCGCGGGAAAAATTTCAATCGGTCCGGAGCGCTAAAATCTATGATAAACAGTCAGTTTCTATGACTTTTGGACATTTTTCGCTGAAATCCATGACTTTCCATGACCAATTTCAATCATATTTGAAATCCATGACTTTCCCTGACTTTCCATATGCGCGGACACCCTGTACATATATTTTAAAATTTTATGTAATTAATTATTCTTTTGCTGAATAAATATATATTACCTATTTCTTTTTATTGGCTGAAAATAATACTAAATTATAAAATCACTCTTTCTTGAATTAATTTCAATGCATTTTATGATTACAAAAATAAAAAATAAAAAAATTACTTTGTTAAGAGAAAGTTAAGACATAAATTGAAGGCTGGGGAAATGTTAGTTTTCTTTTTTTTTACTCATCTGAAGAAAGCTATGGAAAAGGAAAAAGTATGCTTATTCAATCAGGGGTACTTATTCAGTATATCTTTACTAATTTAATTCAAAGCTAAGAATAAAATAAAACTAATACAGGGTGACGACAGGAGCTGTGGAAAACATTTCAAGAACTTTTCCTAGATTTCCCCGATCAAGTTCATCAAGCTTCCCTGATTTACATTTCCAAGAACAATGCTTCTCTCTTTGCCCTACTTGAAACACATAGTATGTGTACATAAACAGCAATATTTAAATACTTTTAAATTGTTAATTAAAAAAGATGCTGTTTTTTTAACATTATAAAAGTAATAATCACAAAATCAAGTGAACTTTATTGACAAAAAAATAAATAAACGATGGCTCGTACACCAAGTATAAATGTTTTTTAGTAGTATTCAAAAACTTTTCAAGCATACAATTAGCTTTTAAACAAAATGCTTACCTCCAACAGTTCGTCTCCGACCTGGATCAAGCCCTGTTTTGCAGCCTTGCCGCCTGGATGCATTCCACAAACAAAAGAGCTCATCTTGGAGCGATTTTTGTTACCAGCCAGACTCAGACCAAGTCCATTGGCTCCTTTCTCCACCTCTATCAGCATCGCATTTCCTTTCAAATCCCTGTACTTCTTCTGGACTTTTCCTGCAAAATAAAAACACAAAATCTGACACATCTTATCACGAAACAGAAAAGTCGTGTGAGTAGTTAGCTTTAAAACGTTAGCAACATGAAACTAACTTACAAATCAGTTTTGGAATATTCATACAAAACAAATGAAGGGTCAGGGGGAAAAACCACAATAGTCACATTTGATTCATTTTGAGAAAAACAAAATTTAAACTTTACGAACTCATAAACTTCCCCAGTATACTTGTTCTAAAATGACAATAATACATGGACTACAGTGTTTTTTCACGAATATTGCATATACTAAACGAAATTACATTTATTTTTCTAACAGGTGGTAGCATCAGTTTAAATTCAACAAAAAGTGGACTACCGTGGTTTTTCCCCCTGACCCTTCAAATGCATGAATCTTTTGTCAATAGTTTCAAACTATGGAACTGATTTTGGTACTTATCTGTTAACCGGGCGCAAGCGAAAAAATCCAAACTCTCCAATGTCGCCAAACGAAGCGAATCACAAATCTGCCAATGGAGCAAAAGTACGCTCAACAGTAAACAAATATGGTGGTAAGAAATTTGGAGGAATTTTGCATTATTTAGTGATACATTATTTGGCGATTTTTCGATTGGGCCCGGCTAACGGATAAGTACCCTTAGTTTAAATATTGAAAAACAGCAGGAAAATTCAAAAGTTAAAATCATTTCAATAGTAGGAAACTGAAGCATAAACAGATATCAAGTTATTTAATATTAGCAAAAGCAATAACAAATAAACTAATTCATATGTAAAAAATAAAAAATAAACATAGACAATCTGCAAACAAGAAGCAAGTCAAAAGCTATCAAAAACCTTAACAGGTAAAAGAAAAGCATCACCCATTTATTTATCAATAAAACAAACTATTTCAAAGCAAATTTATAGATTAATATAACTCTAAACGAACAAGATAAAAATTAACAATAAATGTGGAGCGAGAAAACATAGTTATCAACGACAGCCTAGGCAAAGAAATATTGACAACAAATGAGCTTTTTAAGTTTTGCAAATCTAGCTTTAAAAGCATTCACTTCCAATTGATTTCTAAACAGGAAGTTGATTTAACTCACCAGACTTTAGAGAATCGATTTAAATTAGTTGAAACTCTTCATGGAACAAGAATGTTCCACAATTTTCGACCAATAGATGATTTAGGAAACATTGAAGCCAGAAGAATAAGTACTGATGAAAAACCAGCTCCTACTTTCAATTTGTAAAACAAACAGCAAATTTCAATTATGAAAATAATATCTTTTTTCCGGCCCGAGAGGGAGGATATTTGTGCAATCCCTATCCCTCATGTCCTAGCAGTTGTGGAGCCCCCTAAAACAACAACTGGAAGAACTTACCACTTTTCGCGAGACTGCATGGAAAATATAAATTCAGTTTTTCAAAATACTTTTTCTCCTGTCTACAACTAAAAGTGTTTCTAACATTATGTATATTCCTTTTGGTAAGTTTTTAACGTTTACTATTATCATTACAAAGAACGTTATCCCGGAATGTCCATAATTGCATCTAATTTTGTAATTTAAAATTTTCATTGTAATTTTTACTATTTATATCATGTGTATTCAAGATAAGGGTGTGTTCTGGACTATACTGCATAATATTAGTCAGATTTTTACCCTTCAAGAGCAAGGCTGGTGCTAAAGGTTTTTTTTTTTTATATTGCTATCTTTAAAAAAATGTTTTATGCCCTAAATTTAAATGTAGGAGTGTAAAAACCACCAAAGTTTTTTTTTGTGTGTGATAAAATGCATCTTTTAGATCAGAAATGTAAAAAAATGGGGGGATTATTTACTACCCTCTTGGAGATATCTCATTTTAAGTAAAGCTCTATACTTGGTTAAAATAACACACTAAATTGTACTTCAGGAATTTTTCATATTTTTTATAGATACTTACTTAGAAAATTATATTTTTTCTATAACTCTTGCATAATCAGGTACATTGAAAAAAAAATCATCAATATTGGTTGGTAAATACAGAAGTTATGATTTATTTTCTGCATAAACGCGAATTGGTTTTCCTGCGCGCCATCGGCAAAAATCGTGAAATTTCAAAAACTTTGACACTCCATAAAATCTAAACCATTTGAGATAGAGCAAAAAAAAAGTTGCATTCTTTCTCAACTCTATAAAAGGAACAATTATGCCAAGTTTCAGCAAAATCCGAGACTATGGGTGTCAAAATCTCATTTTTGGGGTTGATTTGACGTGGAATGACCCATAAGTGAAATTTGTCAAAAACAAAAAACAAGTTAACGTAAAAACATTATGTATAAAAAATGGTTATACACATTTTAAAATTGAAGAATGGAAGAAATGTTTCAAAGATAAAATTTTCAAACATGACAATCAGTAGATTTTTCAGAATGCATATTATTTTACTTTTAGTATATCCAAAATCATCTTCCTCTTCAGTATCACTTTCAGACTTTCGTACATAACCTGCACTATTTCGGTCAATCTGTAAAAAATAAATAAATGAATAT
This sequence comes from Uloborus plumipes, assembly GCA_038373865.1. NCBI lineage: Eukaryota > Metazoa > Arthropoda > Arachnida > Araneae > Uloboridae > Uloborus > Uloborus plumipes. The sequence continues at coordinate 49,459 of JAXGGA010006242.1, forward strand.
AATAAACTGTTTGATGACTGTATTTGTTACTCTATGTTACTTTTATTTATAACTCTATATACAAAACATCATATAAATACGAAATAAATACTTTCGATTAATCCATTTCTTTCAAACATCATTAATAATAGCTCAGTAAGAAATATTTAGTACAATATTTTTCTTTCATTTTCTATGAAAAACTGGCAGTGGCATCATCAATTGACAGTCAGTTTTTATCCAACAAATTTTGTTGACAGTTTTCAACTATTTAATTTTATCAAAAGATTTTCTAATTTGCAGATTTTCACTTGTCAAATGCATTTCTATATCCTCTAGATACCTAACTTTAAATACTTATTAATTCACTTTTTCTAAGATGAAGAAAACAACACATGCAATGCACACAACATGCAAAGATATAAAAAACAAGTCAGGACTGCTTGAAGTACTTTTATAAGTGGTTACTTATAATTCACATACTGAATAGGAGAAAACTGGGAAAATTATCATCAGGCATTTCAGTGAGACCAAACAATATGATACCACATCATCTCTCTACCTCATATCTAAGGCACTGACTGCACAGAAAGAATTTCAGATGGGATAATCTGTTTTCAAGCCAAATGCAATACAGCTGTGCCACAAGTTGAGATATCATTTTTTTTTTTTTTTTCATTTATTTTATTTTTATCTATTTATTTTTATTAATTTATTGATTTTAATAATAATTTCAGAGCAAAAACGTGTGTTCATGAAATATTACATGAATTTCATACCATTTATAACTACATTTGGAGTAAATTAAAATCATAAAATTAAATTAATTTGAAGACAGAAAAAATATCTACTTATATTAAAATTTGAGTATCTATCTTTCTATGTCACGCTTCTTTCTCCTGAACGCCAATGAACTGAAAGTCGAACCAGGTACCGATAGATAGGTAATTTTTCAAGCTTCATTAGTTTCAATCTATATAATTCTACAATTTTAATTAGCGAAGATATCAATTAATAAGTAGTCAAATTTAAAGCGATTAAGCCTAATAAATGATTAAACTTCCAAGACATTTTTTCTTACCGTTGCCATTTTGAATTAAAACGTTAATTAAATTATTGAACTATTTAAAGCTCCAAGATATTTATTTCTTTCCGTTGCGATTTTAAGGCAGGGATTCAAGTGAAACACGGACGATCGCAACTCACCAATGCAATCGCAAATTCCAAAATTTGGATTCAAGTGAAACGAATTCACTTGAATTCGACTTACAGTAGCGGTTGCAATATGCAAACGCCTCGAAGCGATTGCAATGGTGTTTCACTTAAATTCGGCCCTAAATTAAAACGTTAATTAATTTGAACTTTTTAAAATGAAAGAGTGTTATTTTTTTCCATTGTCATTTTGAATAAGTGTTATAACAAAATTCTAACAATTGTTTTTATTCTAATTATTAATGACATATTTTTTCTCTGGTACCATTTTAAAAATGTGTTTTTAAATAAAATTGCAATTGCTGTTTTTAGAATGGACTTTTTCTGGCTGCGATCTATAAGTAGTCAAATTTAAAGCGAATGTTTAATTAATAAGTAGTCAAGTTTAAAGCGATTAAGCCTAATTAATGATTAAACTTCCAAGACATTTTTTCTTACCGTTGCCATTTTGAATTAAAACGTTAATTAAATTATTGAACTATTTAAAATTCCAAGATATTTATTTCTTTCCGTTGCGATTTTGAATTAAAACGTTAATTAAGTTGAACTTTTTAAAATGAAAGAGTGTTATTTTTTTCATTGTCATTTTGAATACGTGTTATAACAAAGTTCTAACAATTGTTTTTATTCTAATTATTAATGACATATTTTTTCTCAGGTACCATTTTGAAAATGTGTTTTTAAATAAAATTGCAATTGCTGTTTTTAGAAGGGACTTTTTCTGGCTTCGATCCAAATATTAAAAGAACTTTTTCGTTTAGAATTTTGCAATTAATTTTACCGGAAGAAAGCGGTTTGGAAATAATTGTTTTCGGAAAGGAATTTTATTTGTAATTTAGGGAGAGTGCTAAGTATGCGCTACTTGACATCGTCTTTATTTTTGAGGAAGCATGGGCAAATAATTCGATTGATTCTTTGATGCAGGAAAGCTTTTTAGCGAGCCGCTTTAGCGGGAGTAGTTTATTAAACTTTTCCTTGGTACTTTAAAGGCGAGCCGCCTTGGCGGCGAGTAGTGAATTGAAATTTTCCTCGCTACTGTAAAGGCGAGCCGCCTTGACGGCGAGTAAACTGTTTAAACTTTCCTCATTTCTTTAAAGGCGAGCCGCCTTGGTGGCGAGTAGTTTTCTCAAACTGCCTTCACTACATTACAGCCCGTACAACGCCGGGCTACGCAGCTAGTATGCTAGTAAAAGCTGACTAATACAGAAGAAAAAAATAGTAAGTAAAAACTAAAACAAACAATTTCAAAAATTACTAATACAAGAAAGTAAAAAAAAAAAAAAAATTCAAAAATGACTATACTCGACTGCAACCTTTCTTAACTGTGAAGAAATATACTGAGACCAAGCAAAGGAAGTAGTTCCTTGCGTGGTGTCCGAATTTTGGATAAAATTAGATCCTTATTTTAGAAATCAGATTAGAGTGTTTCATCTATGCATATGTAGTCTTTTTTTGTCATAATATTCGTAATTCTTTTAATATTTTCAATTATACAAGTGGAGTAGCGCAGAAGTGTACAGCCATTTGAATCGACTCGCCAGCCAATAAGAGTTTACACACAGGTGGCAGTCTTTTCTGATTCGCCAAGAAGGTTTCTGTTAACTCGCTTTTTCTTTTGCGCGTAGCGACGTCGGTGTCAACTTAAGTTGCAAGCAAGTATAACATAATAATAATAAAAATAATAAAGAATAAGTAAATAAAAACTAAAATAAAAACAATTTCAAAACTGACCAATACAAACAAAACGCATGAAATTTTGGTATGTTACCTCAACACCTTTGGAGGTGTAAACTTTCCCCTGAAAATCAGTCTCCAAAGGTCCTTCATCATCTTCTGACATGGACCGCTGCTTCAGTTTCTCGGCATGGAACGAGGTCTCTGATCGAGGGCTGGGTACGGGGGATGGAGTTTGTGCATCTACTTCATTGTTATTTGAAGGAAACTGAGAAGAAAAAAAAGAATTCATGCTTTTGTGGATTCATGTTATTTGAAGGAAACTGAGAAAAAAAAAAGGATTCATGCTTTTTGTGGATTCATGTTATTTGAAGCAAACGAAGAAGAAAAAAAAGAATTCATGCTTTTTGTGGATTCATATTATTTGAAGGAAACTGAAGAACAAAAAAGGATTCATGCTTTTTGTGGATTATGTTATTTGAAGGAAACTGAGAAGGAAAAAAAAAAAGAATTCAGCAAGAGAAACAATAAATCAGCGCTGCCGCGTTAACCCCCTGGTGGTTTGGCAGTTCCAAAATTACATGTTCAGGGTGGCCATAGGAAGAACAAAATCTTTTCCTCTCACTTTTCCCTGATTTCTCCCAGTCCAACTAAAATTTTCCCTGATTTCTCGTACGACGCATTTTTCATCCTCTTGAAGCTCAATTTCTTCTCTTTATTGATACCTGGATATTTCTGGCTATTTAAACTACGTCAGGCATTAATTATTAATTTTTCTAAAATTAACAACAATTACAAGAAATGCATTTGAGACTGTTAATTTGTTGATAAAAAATGAAGTTACACAGTTGGTTTGTTTTATTTGAAACACTAAAAAACGTCATCAACAAACGGAATGTTTTTCAAATTTAAAATCAGTTTACTAAACTTCCAACATCTCCAAAGAGAGCCTAAAAACTTTTGAGGAACATCTTTTACCGCTTCTCATCCCTCTAACTTCACAAAAGATAGAATTCAACTTTCAAGACTGCACAAAATCTCCCTAGCGTTAAGACATCTAGAGATGGTTTATAAAAGTTTTTAATATGTCGGCTATGAAAACTTTTCAAAAGAAAAGGCCCAAACCTTTCCCCCTAAGTTCACAAAGGTGGCAAATTTGTAACAGCCATACTATTTCTTCACCAAACAATCCGTAAAATATTTAAGCCTTCAATTTTAAGTCAAATTATTTTCGGCAGAGGGGTTCCAAATCCTCCCTCCTTAAATCACGGAAAGAAAACAATAAATTGGGGTTTTTTTTTTTTACATATTTGAGCATTGGAAGTTTTTCAACGATTCATTACTCCAACACCCAACTTTACAAAAAATTGCAACTTAAAATTAGGCTTTTAAATCATCAATTTTGAAACACATTCAGGGGGAGAATGCCTGAAATCTCCTACTATCACTAAAGATGGCCTAAATCAGTATTTAAAAGCCTCCAGTTCAGATATTTTTCTAAACCAGACTCCCTTCTCTCCAAAATTTACAGCACCAAACACAACGAAAAGCTTTAAACTTTCAATGTTTAAAAGTTTTTGAGCCTCAAAATTCCTCCTGGGCCTCAAAATTCCTCAAAAGCCTCAAAATTCCCCCTGCTTGAGCTACACAAAGATAGCTTAGAGTTCTTAATAATTCAGCTTCAAAGCATTTTTGAGAGAGAGCCCCCTAAACCCTTCCCTTAATTCATCAGAAGATGGCTTAAATTTGGGTTTTTAACGTTTCGGTTTCAGAATTTTTTCTAGGAAATGCAAAACCCCTATCTTTATAGCCCCAAAGACAGCGTTAAAATTTTAAGACTGCAACTAAAATTTAAAAAAAAAAAGAAGAAGGTATCAAACGAATAACTCTTTTAAGTCACTTAATATTAAACATTTTTAAGTCACTGAAAGATAGCTCACTGGGAAGTTCGAGCAGATCCAGCTTCAAAAACTTCCAGTACAAGTCCAGAACCTCATGAAAATGCTCATGAAAGGTGACCTATAGTTGCATTTTTAAAACTCCAGTTTTGGATTTTTCCAAGAAAAAGCCTCTCCTTCTTTACTTAGACATTGCCTAAGACACCACACAAAAGATTTAAGATTTCAGTTTTGAAAATTTCCTAGAGAGATCCTCCACTCTCTTTAATTCACACAAAGGTAGCCTGAAACAGAGTTCTTAATATTTCAGCAACACACAAAACTTAAAGAAAGTACCTTGAACTCCTTCCTATAAGTTCACGAAAGGTGATCTAAATTCCCATTTGAAAGACTTTCTTTCTCTCTCAAGCACCCCTCTCCCCCCCCCCATCTATACATTTAGATTACCAACTAATAAAAGTCTTACACTCCCCTCTCCCCCCATTTTTAGTTTCAAACATTTCTAGGCAAAAAGTCTCCGAATCCCTTCTTTTTAAGTTTTTCAAAAGTAGACGAATATTTAGCATTTAGTGCTGCAGAGTTTTTTTTTTTTTCATTTGGATTACAACAGTCGAAACCTTTTTCTTAAGTTCACCAAAGATTGCTTAAATTTTGCATTTTTAAGACTGCAGTTTTGTAATTTTACCAAAAACAAAGCCACTCCTCCCCCTATCACTTTACATAACAGCTTGAATGTTTCAGGCTTCAGCATTTTTCAAAATATTCCAAGGAAGAAATCCCAAACCTCAAATCCCCTTTAACTCTCCATATTAAAAAAAAAAACCTGCAATTACTTTTTTACGTCTTTGTTTACAAACAATTCACGACGATTTTGGAAAACTTTCTAGTGAGCATCTGAGATGTCCTTAGATTATCAAAGATGTAATCGTTTTTAACACTTTACAGTTGAAAAATTACGGACTGAAGTTCTGATTTAATTTTCCCTGATTTGTTCCCAAATTTCCTGATTATTCCCGGATTTTTCCAGAATTTTCAAACTCCCTGATAATTCCAGGTTTTCCCTGTTTTCCAGGTCTGTGGCCACGTTAATAGAACGTTATAAGACATCCAGAATCGTCGGAGGATTAAAGTTAACATTGAAGCGCCCTCCTGGCTTCTTTGAAATTTTAACAAAACTTCAGCGCAAAAGCAAACTTTTATTTATTTATTTATTTTTTTACTTTTTTGTTTACAAAAAGTGAAGACTCATACAAGCATAGCCCTGAAACAAAATTCCTTTGTTTCATTTATCCACTTGGAACTGGATTGAATATAAACCTGAATGTTTATGACATAACTTTTAAAACAGAACATTAAAAAGCTTTTTCATAATTTTTAAACAATAATAGTAATAACTAAAAATACTTGAGTTTTATATGCATATAGTGCATCTAAAAGTTCGGAATTTTCCATAGTCTGAACCCAGTGAACATGATTAAGATGTGATTTCAAATAAGTAGTAGAACAAAATATGTATACCTGACAGACAATTTATATATCATTTGCATCATTCTTATTCTGCAGGAAATCTAGAATCCTGTTTAATAAAAACTACTTAGCTTCATTAGATACAAAGAAAAAAAAGCCTCCATTGAAGAAAATCTTATCAGCAAAAAATCTTGCACTTTTCATAGAAAAACAAGAACTTTTGCAAATGACCTGATCGCTTTCCAGTTACAAAAGCTTGAACTTTGAATTGTTACATTGACTTTTATTTCAAACAGTCAAAATTAGCCTTTCATAACTTTTTCACGCACAAGGAACTCACTCGATAATCAAAAGAAGTAGTACATCATTAAATTGCACAAATTTGCAAAGAACTGCAGACAGCTGTATCAGAATTACAGAAAATCCCCCTTTTTCAATGCGAAAGAGGTACGCTCATCGATGAAAAGAAATTGAACAAACCACTCTGTGCGCTTGGAAAATAAAGTACAATAAACTAAAAACATACCCAAGGCACTAAACTTTGTACAGTAAGCTTAATAGGATTTTCACTCTTCTGGATAATTTCAATTGCTTCTTGGTACGATGCATTTTGCAAATCTACATCATTTACCTGAAAAACAAAGCAAAACACAGCAATTGTTATGCGAATTATCTTTAATTCAGGGGTGATTGTGAGTTCATGAAAAAATACCTGAAAGTTTTGAAGAGAAAATGTGTGTGTGTGTGGGGGGGGGTGCTTTTTTTCAAAAAACCAACGCCCCTATTATTTAAGCACACCTAATTTTATAATTATACAAACGAGCAGTACCCACACGGCGATGCCCGTGCAATAAATGTAAAGGAAGTTAACTAAATAAAGTTTAATTCACTCTTAAGACTTTTCTTCTTTTCGTGTGTGTGACGAACTTATATATTTTTAGCGAAATTTTTACGTTTCAATGGAACTTTTGACACAACTGTAGTGCCAAGATTTTCGAAAACTCTCAACGAACACAGCAATATTGCCTTTGAAATTTAATATAATTCACCGATTTAACCGTAATTTCAATGGAAAATTGGTCGCCAAATCTAAGTTTATTAACACAGGGAACCGATTGTATCAGGTAGCTCAGCCACAACCATTCTTCCATGATTTTAATGTGAACATTAAAAGGCAAGAAATATAATGTCTTTTGCAGCATCTCTTTGAAGAGATTACAATATAACAGTGACCCTTAAAAAAGCAAGATTTCAGTGTCTGGGAGGTTTGGTAAATTTCCCAATTGTTGCCAAACTTTATGACGCCAAATACGAAGAGTAAATATTTTTTTAACAATAATAGTTCCATTCTGATATTTTCGGTAACACAGAATTTTGAGGAAGTCAACTGAATAAATTTAAATTCATGCCAATCCCCTCTGACGAAAAATTATAATATCCTTTAGCTCAAATGCGCTCGATAACCTTTTAAATTCCACTTAAAGTCATGTTAAAGTTTAAATCAATTTGCCAAATAAATATAAAAGACAGAAAGTTAAGTAAGTAACAGGAGATATTAATTAATCAAATTGAATAAATTTTCAAGGCTTAAATCTATACGCTAATTTAAACCACAAAGTAACTTCAGGGACAAAAGAGCAGCTGATCTGGAAAATGGACCTAGTATTTCAGTATTGAGTACATAGTCAAGCCAAAATCCCAAGCAATTATGGTACTGACACATTTACATTGTTGGAAATGAGGTTCATTATTTACCTTCTTTCATGGTTATTTGCCTTGTGATACCAAGAAAAAACTTAAAACATGAACTAAAATTGAAATAAAAATAATAAAAAAACAGCCGTGACTGTCTCATCTCCAATTAAACTGAATATTACAGGCCAGAAGACAAGTAAAATTTTTATATTTGAATTTTTTCTAGATAGTGTGGGTATATATGGAAAAGGAAAAATACTATGTATTGCTAGTCAAAACAGCAAAATCAAGAGGGAAAATTAAAACTCAATTTCATACAAAGCCTGGATTTTAGACACTAAAACCAATTACAAGTATTTTATTTATTAACAAACAAAAAATTGCAACAAATAAATATATTTAATCACTGAGCTTTCTCTCTTTCAATAATTAAAGTGTTACCAATTGCATGAATATTGGAGTAGAATTATACTTGAAGTTTAGTAAACAAGGATTTATAATTTCAACTGATTGCAACAATGTGATCTCCTCTGTTAATGGCCCCTCACAACCAGCCACACTATTCGGCACGACATGCTTGACGAAAATCCTGGATAGAGGTGCTTTGGATTCCACATCCTGGACATTGACGACCTGTATTTCAATTTCCCAGCCAGTCTATCTTCAAAGTTCCACAGTTCTGTTTACACACCACGGGCAGCCCGCAACATATCAATTACTATTGGTCAAAACAACCCGCAACTCATGCCAACAACAGAAACTGAATGAGTAAATGCATGTTCTTCGCCCATTCTTTTGCCTTTTAGTATAAATCAGCAATTTAAAGCTTTAAAATTACTATATTTAAACTTACTGCAACAATGCCATCTCCTCTGTTAATCTGTTAACCATTCCCTCATGATCAGCCACAATGTGTTGCATGAAAAGTTTTGTGAAAATCCCTGACAGAGTGGCTTTGGATTCTACATCCTAGATTCAATGTCCCCTCATGAGTCCCTATTCTGATTATTATTCAACCGCGACGAGATGGCCGGTGTCAATCAAATGAGAAAACGAGTCCATTCCTTAAAATAGGTAGAGAAGGAAGAAACTCCAGTGTGCCATATTTGCAAATTTAGCGACATTTTGGCGAAGTGATAAGTTTTATGAAATATTAAATAATTCTTCGAGCCACACCTGCATTTGGCGAGGAAGTGAAAACAAGTCTTTGCTTTCTTTATTGCAACCCTTATGTTACCATTTTGTTTTTAAATTTAAATGAACAGTTGATGGCGTTGCAGTCAATGGCCAATGGCTGCGGAAAGATATAAAACCAAAACCCACCTACTTTCTTGTATCCAATGAGAAATCTTGCTCGATTGTGCAAAAATTAAAATATTTTCCTCTTTGGCTAATTTCTCAAATTGGGAGACCAATTAAAGGTAAGCAAGGTGACGTATTCAAGCTTTATAACCAATGCCGCAATTGTGAATCCCACTCCTCAATTTTCATCTGCGTATCACCCCTTCCTAAAATGGACAATCCTGAAAAAAGGAGGAGTCATAGGCCATCTCTGCGAAGTTGAATAATAAATAAAGTTCCATAGTTATGTTTACACCTCACCTTCAGCCTATGGCAAGCTGACACTACTATTGATCAAAACAGCTGTCAACTTTTACCAATTGCCCTACCTGAATGAGTCAATGCAAGATATTCACCATTTCTTTGTCTTCTTGTCTAAGTTATCATTTTAACTTCTTAAAAATTACTACCTTCAAACTCACCACAACAATGTAATCTATGGGTTAAACCATGTGTCGTGGATGGTACGACGGCACTCTAGAAGTTAAAAAAATGTGATCTCTGGAAATCGTATCCTCAGGGACAGCCACGATATCTGGCACAACATGTTCGATGAAAATCCCTGACAGGGTGCTTTGGATTCCACAAGACGAACATTGATACACCATATAACAGCTCTCATTTCAATTTCCGGGCCACCTTCCCTCCAGAGCTCCACAATTCTGTTTACACCCCACTGGCAACCCATGGCAAACTGATTACTTTTGGTCAAAAATCAAAATAGCTCTTTTCTCTAGCCAATACTGCCGTGCTAAGCCCAAAAGTCGTATCTGCACTTTTTAACAAAATAGAGTTATCGCCACCAGGTGGCTCTTTGTGACATATTTAACCTAAATACAAAATTAAATGGTCATTTCCGTACCTCAGAACCAGAAGGACGTAAGTCCAAAAATGGCCATTTTCACTTTATTAGTGTTTTGTATGTAGAATCTTATTCTGTATCGACCCACGAGAAGGGTATTCTACAAAACAAATGCCTTCCAATCATTTAGCAGCTTTAAAAGAGCGTGATTCCCATCCTTTGCATGCATCCGACAATCGATTTTCCCTTCTCCTGAAAAGTTACAAAAATGGACTTACGTTAGTCTGGTTCTGAGGTACAGATATGAGAACAGGAAATATGTAAAAAAAAATCTGAAAAAGTTTCATCTGAATCAAATACATGGTGGCGCAAAACTTTAGAGTTATATCAAAAAGTTTGAGCTCGACTGCAGATACTATTTTTGCACTTAGCACGGCAGAAGAGTGAAAACTGAATGGGTAACTGCATCACTTTCAGCAGTTCCTTGTAGAGATGAGCCGGGCTCGGCCCGAGCCCGAAAGCCCGAGTCCGAGCCCGAGACGGACTCGGGCCCTTTAACTTCAAGCAGCTTTCGGGCTCGGGCGGGCTCGGGCTCGATTAAGATAGTCAGTTTTTATACATATACAACGTTCACGGAATAAAATATTGGGTACTTAAAGAGCGTGAGAACAGTTTTTCTTAATGGCAGAATTGCTTTGTTCAGGAAGAGTGTCAGAGAAATGACATCTATCACCTTATCTCCCACTCCCATACATCGTTTCTCAGCTTCGGCACATCGGAAAAAATTTAAAATCATAATAATAATAATTCAAAAAGATAGCACCCACTTATAATATATTTGCAATTGCTATTCGGATAATCCATATGGCAGTGCATCCCAAGTGGAAATTAAAAATATATATCTATTAATGTTTGATACACTCGGGCTCGGGCCGGGTCGGGCTCAAAACAAGACAATATCACTCGGGCTCGGGCGGGCTCGGATTAAAAATTCTTGGGCTCGGGCGGGCTCGGGCCTTCAAAAGTGAGCCCGAACTCGTCTCTAGTTCCTTGTCTTCAACCCTTCTAAAGCTTGAAAATCACCACCACCAAACTTACGGCAACAATGCGATCTCCTCTGTTGATCGTCCCCTCTCGACCAGCCACGCTGTCTGGCACGACATGCTTGATGAAAATCCCCGACAGTGGTGCTTTGGATTCCACATCCTGGACATCGATGCACCCCATGACGACCCCTATTCCAATTTCCTGGCCAGCCTCTCTCCAGAGTTCCACAGTTCTGTTTACGCCCCACTGGCAGCCAACAGCAGTCAGCACCGGGCTCGAGATACCGGAGTTCGGCAGAGGAGAGGATTCCGGAGCTATTTCTCTGATTGGAGATTCGGGAGTCTCTGGTAATCCTGGGCTTATCTCTTGTTGAGGTGATTCATCTGCAATGGAATATTTGCATTGCTTTAATAATAAAGAACTACAAGAACAGGGACCGCGCTAAGCATTTGCCACCTCGCCAAATGCGATAAAATAGAAAATTTGGCGAATAAAAATCTGATTTGGCTGAAGTATTGGCGAATGGAAAATTGTCAGAAACGTTCACTTGGGGAAAAAATACATGTATTACATTAAAAAAACAAATAATTAAAATTCTTTGACTATAACTCTCGAAGTTTGGCTAAGACAATTGAAATTTGGCTAATTTACTGGCTAACAACTTAAAATCCTAAGCACGGTCCTTGAAGAATCAGACAATATCGCTTTGAGGCAAGTTGGGCAGGTTGTTGCTCTTTTTTTTGAATAATTTGCAAGATGGATTTATCATGTAAGACTATTCACAGAGCTCAGAAGAAATTAGAGTTTCAAGCTTATTGTGGTTGTGTTATTCAAGAATTGATACTACTGATTAAATTTAATTATTAAATTATTGTTAATGACCAAAATTGATGAAAATGATATTGAAAAATATGATTATGTGTTCTTCACAGAGGAAGACTTTTTTTTTCATGCTACAGCCAACATTACATTCAGAACACTGGAATTTGAAATGAGTTTCTGCCAGGCGTTTGGTCCACCAAACATCCATATGCCTTTACAAAAACCATTTGCATTCAGCAGGAGTGGAAAATCAAAAATCCATTTTCGGAGCAGCTTGGGAGGAGGTCAAATGCATTTGGGAGCAGATCCAAATAATATTTATGAGCATATATATATATTAATTTTTTACAATATCTTCCAATAAGTTAGCTTTAAAATATGGTTCATCTCCATCAGATATTGTGTACGATATTTTCACTCGGTTCATATAAAAGTTACTAGCAATTTCAGAGTCACTAAACAAATGTTGTCATGGTATCTCCATATCTGTAAGTAGGGTTGGGCATAAACAGCGCCACAGTACCTTGCACGGGCGATACGGTGGGCGAGGTGGACATCCTGCTGAACTTGGAAGGCACTTGGTGCTTGCCGCTGCCCTGGAAGATCAGCACCCGGTCTTCGACGGAGGTCTCGCCCTGGTCGCTGCTGCCCTCCCTCATGCCCCCGTCCGAGTCCAGCAGGAGGTCATCGGAGGAGGAGTCCAAGTTGTCGGTGTAGCAGAGGGAGGAGGGGGTGGCGAGGACGTCGTCTTCGCTCAGGAAGCTGAAGGGCGAGATCTGGCCGTCCGGGGCATCCTCCCGATCCGGGGTGCTCTTGGAGCTCTTGTGGGGGAAGTAGGGGGACCTGGAAGGTTAGGATTAAAAGCAGTTGTTTTTAAAATTTTAAAGCAGATTAACCCATTTATGCCCAAGTTTTTTTCAACAACTCGTTTCAATTTTTATCTGCTTAAAACTCTTACTTGGAATGGTTTACATACATTTTAGGCAGAAAATAGATCGCCGTTGCCATATTTATTAAGTTATTCAATGTCCTGTTTATGGGATATTTTGCAGATATGTGAGCAAAATACGACCTTACTTGACTTTTCTTTTGCGAAGTAACATTACGGAAGGTATCTGTGATCCATTTTAAGCAAATCATTTAAAAATAGTTTAATGAAAAATAAGTTTGCAAAAAAAAACTAACATTCTGTGGCTACCCATGCTGGATCGTTGCTTGACTGATTTATCTGAAAATAGCTGTCAATGAATAAACTCTGATGTCCAAAGAGTTGCTCTAACTGGTTTTCTCTAGAAGAATGACTATTTAACTTGTGAAAAACAGCTTTAGTAAAATGATACCCCCATTACAGGTTTTTGTATGCAGTAACTAACAAGCGTCCCATTTTTAGGTTACTGGGCATAAATGGGTTAAAAGAACTACAAAATACTGATTTTCGTAAGGACGAAAAATTTGATCATAGTCAGTCGCATCTTTAATGATGTGTTTTGGGAGTGGTATTAAACGTGTAAATTGGCCATTTCGATGCATGCTTACTGTTGATTTTTAACTTTTATCTTTATCATTGTGGCAACATGTTCACTCTTATAAACATTGTAAACATAGACTATGTTTTTCTGTGATGGTACAGTATAAGTCGTCTGCAGTCGTAACCAGTTTATCGATTTCTCAAAATCCATAGTCTCAAAGTGGAAAAACCTTTACTTAATATTCACTTTTGTTGAGAGCTAGTGGTTTTTGATCTATTGCCTTTAAGCCTGAGTTAAAGGAATTTTTAAACTTATACTTTTAAAAATGAAATTGTTTTTTATAAAAAGTGAATTTAATTGGTTTTGATTCTAAATGTCTCAATTCAAAAGAATTGGCCATCCAGTTTCAGAGCACCGATTAATAAAGACTAATACCATTAGTAACAAAGTTATCTCATACTTGAACATTAATTAAAGAATAGCACATCCCAGGTGAAATACAGAAAGGCTAAAGTCTTTTTTTTTTTTACTTATAGTTATTAAATGTAAAAATGACTTAGACATTACACTGACCCGAATCATTAACACCTAGATATGGATTAGAATCTAGAGTTTTAACCACTGATGTTGGTCTGCGTAAGTTTTATACAATTTTAAACGTAAAACAAAGCATGCATTCAGTTTATGTGGGCTTTTAGGAAAGTTCAAAGAGATGAAAAAGTACCAACCAATGAAAATTACTATTGTATTGATTTGTGTAACATTTTAAAAATGTTTTAACCAGTTTGCCCCTTCAAGATTGCTTTGAAACACTTACAAAATAAAAAAAGGATGAGACAAAAAACATAAAAAATTGAAACTTTCTTGCACAAATTATCTGCTGTGATGCAGTACCACATTTATCTTTTATGAATCAATTACATTTTAATCATATTAGGCAAAATGAATTTTCTTACTTTTAATATTTATTTACGGAATTACTTGCGCAAATAATATTCAGACTTATCATAATGTACATTTTTATCCCTATATTTCTTCATGCGACACACTGTGAAAAGGTAATTGGTCACATGAGTGACATAGATATTTTACACAAGCTGCAGAATTGGTTAAAAATGTATTGAAGAGTAAAATTATTATTTTTATACAACTACACATCCCATAACCATTACACTCTAAAACCATGATTATTCAAAAAAAAAAAAAACAATCAAAATTATATTGAGCCCTTTATTATTATTCAAAAAATGGAAACACATTCATTAAAACATTTTTAATAAAAACTAACAAAATAAAGATATTTCTGCATAAACAAAAATATTTACCTGTAATATGCAGGGAACACTCTAGGAAAGAAAACAAAAAAAAAAAACCAGAATTAAAATCCCATTGCTAGTAATTCTAAAATAGAAGTTCACTCAGGAAAGCACAAAAGAACAGCCTTGAGGTAATGGAGAAATAAAATGACAGACAATCCAATAAGATAATCCTATTAGCAGGTAAAGGTTCAAGGAAGCAGAGAAGGGAGGCTGCACTTGGAGGGCTTCACAGGCAGCTTAAAATAACAAGTCTGCCACACTTGTAAAACATAGTGAAAAGCACACTCTAAATGCAGGAAATTATAATAGTTTAACTCCTTATTTTAAAAAATACTTGCTCATTTATTTACTTTTTTTGTTTTTTTTAAGGGGGGATCCTGCTTTAGAAGGCTCAAAAAATCTCTCAAAAAATCCCATTTTGGGGGGAATTTCTTTTAGGATTAAAAAAAAGCAAGTGTAGTAAACTTTTTAGCTCATTTTATTACATGCCTGAACAAGGGAAAAAACATTTTTTAGAAAAAAATATTCTCATGCAACCAATTTGTATGCACATGCAACTGCTGTTTTAAATTGCCAGAACAGATGGAGCCAGTGGCGTATCCAGGAATTGATTTTGGGGGGTGCACATCGAACATCGACACTGTGATGAGAAAGGAAAAAAATCAAGAAATATGGTGAACTTTAAAAACACAGTATTTCGATTTAATTTTTTCTATTGAACGTTGCTCAAAGATTGTTT
Source organism: Uloborus plumipes (assembly GCA_038373865.1). NCBI lineage: Eukaryota > Metazoa > Arthropoda > Arachnida > Araneae > Uloboridae > Uloborus > Uloborus plumipes. Next base: position 64,923 of record JAXGGA010006242.1, read on the forward strand.
TTTTTTTTTTCACAAAAATGAATATCATGCAAGAACAATAAGGCGCGGGTACATCGCTCATTTTCCTCTTACATTTCCACAATTACAGAATTTTTAAAGAATTCTGCTTCTTATTGTCGAAAACAGAAAATAATATGACAATATTTCAGTGTCCATAAAGTATTTTTCATTGAAAAAACCTGAAGCATATTTACATGAAGGTTACATGATTTTCAAAGTTCGGTGCCACCATTTTTTATAGTCTTACAAAATCTTGGGGGGTGCATTGGTCCCTTGACACCCCCCCCCCCTGGATACGCCACTGGATGGAGCTATTCATTTTCATCAAAAAAAAATCAATTTTCATATTTTTTTTCTACATAAACTAAAAACAGCTACAAAATGTATGAAATTTGAATGTTTTCTCAGGCTTGAAAAAAAAAATGCCTTTTGTAAAACAATAAATCATTTCAACTTGGGAAAAAAAATTTTTAACAACTTTTTTGTGTGCGGAAAGCTTTTAGTTCAAATAGAAGAACAATATTAAAAACAGCAGCTGCACAAATGTGCATAAAAATCGGTTGCATATGAATATTTTGCCATAAAAATGTTTTTTTCTCCATGTTCAGGCGTATAATAAAATTATCTAATAAGTTCGATACACTTGCTCTTTCTCAATCCTAAAATATCCCTAAAAAATCGATTTTTTGAGCCTTCTAAAGCAGGTTCCCCCTAAGAATTCATATTTTATGTTTAATGTGAACATTTTTGAAGAAAAATTTAAAAGGGTTTAAATAGTAAATACATATTTTTAAATCTAAGGAAGTTGGTATCAAAAATCTTGGTAGTTGAAGATTTCAGTACAAGAAAGAGACAGCTCTACATTGCATAAGCTTTTAGAAATCTCAAAAAATGGTTGCATAATTCATTTTTGTAAATTTTTAACCTTGTATTTCATATTAGATTTTGTCTTGTTTTGTCATATTTGATAGTTAGATTTTGTCGCTATAAAACCAAAATCAATGAAATTTTACTAAATTACGTTATATAGGTTTAATCAATTTTTATGCATTGGAGATGTCCCATTCTTGTTCCAAATGCATGACAAATTTTGCACAAAAATACAAAAATTATTTTAATTCAATGCAAGTCTTGTGATAAAAACACTGTTTCAAAATAAGCTACTAAATTATTGAAGAACTATTTCTTTCCTCTATGGAAAAGCAGTCCCTGTTACAGCTCTTTAACATTTTACAGAATATTGCTTAGAGTGTCTTGTTCTTATACAGTTTTAAATTAGGTTAAAATATTTTGAGCAATATTCGAATTGTACTCAAAAAATATATAAAATAAAGTGAATTCCAAATCTGAACCTTACAATGTTGACTTACTGGATTTGCTACACTGTACCTAAACCCTTCACTGCATAGTGTGCCTGATCTGGCACAAAAACCACAAAAACCCTCATATGTTCCTCTGATATTTAAATACAATTAAACTGAGCTTTGTGCCCCTTCTGGAACATTACTATAACAGTTTAGTGTGATTTTTATGCACTAGTTAGTTGCACTAGTCTAGGTATTACAGTTCTTGCTTTTGAAAAATAGAGTGCCTGCATTACAGTAAGAAGTGTGCTTATTCATTATTTCCTTTATTCTAAAAATATTTAAATATATATGCTGTACTTAGTGGCAAAAATTTGTTCCACATATGGCACAAAACACGTTGTAGATTATTACATTTATCAGTATAAGCATATACTACGTGCTTTATGCCATATGTGGAACAAACAGTTCTGTACCTCAGAACCAGACTAACGTAAGTCCATTTTCGTCATTTTTCAGTAGAGGGGAAAAATGATGTATTCGACAATCGTTTTTCCCCTCAACCGAAAAATGACGAAAATGGACTTACGTTAGTCTGGTTCTGAGGTAGAGAGTTAAGACATCATTTTTGGTGCAAATTTTTAAGATTAATTTTTTTCTTCATTTTTCCTGAACTCAGGGCTATTTAAAGGTAACATATGATTTTTTTTCATGAAAATATAAAAAATTGTGCAGTGAAGGGTTAAAAAACATGAAACTGAACTGCAAAAGTTTTCAGTTTTCTTTTCAACGGTTTCACTGTCGTGTACAAATGTGTAACTTGTAAGAAGAGCAGTCGAAAACTTTGTACAATTGATGAAGTTAAAAATGCAAGACAACGTGTCTACAAGTACAAATAAAAGGTTAAAAAAGAGTTAGAAAACTCTAGCAGATAGCTATTTCGGGGCTATTATGAATGAAGCCCCATCATCAGTGCAAAAAGATGATGGTTCACTGACACCAGTCAAGTGAACCAGGAATGCGATAAACGTGAGGGTAAATAAATAGCTATCTGCTAGAGTTTTCTAACTCTTTTTTAACCTTTTATTTGTACTTGTAGACACGTTGTCTTGCATTTTTAACTTCAAATGCGTAACTGCTTTATGATTCTCTGAGAATGAAGCTGTGCTTAATTGTATATTTAAAGACTAGGTTTGACCAAGCATCAAAACTTTCAAAAACAAAAAGCAAAAACCTTACCGTGGTGACGGTTGACGAGAGATGATGGATGGCGTGGGTGAAACATTGCCTTCATGAATTTTAGCTAAAACGGCTGATTGTTGATGAACGGCAGCATCAGTCGCTGGAATGTATTTGATGCTAGAAAAAAAAATAAATTAGTTGTTTAAATTTTTAGCAATAATTTTATTATTAAATGCATAATTTAATTTCACTGTAGCTTTATCAGTTGCTGTTGAATCTATGAGCGAGTAAAATAAACACAGCGAAACCTGTGTAAGTGGACCACATGCGGTGTAGTACTTTAGTGCTCAACTTATAAGAGGTTAATATATATGATCAGTGGAGTACTCAGGAGGTGGGCTGATAGGGCTGCAGCCCCCTCCGAAATTTTCAAAACAAATTCTAAAACTGTAAGCAAAGTTTTTTTTTTTTCAATTTCCTTTCTTTTTTTTTTTTTTTTGAAATCCCAAAATCAGAAAAGCTTTCAGAACAGATAATTAAATATAAGTCAAAATTAAAAGAAAGATTTTTTTATTTTGTTTTGACATGTCTATTTTACTGTACATCGTGTTTATGATTATCCTATTATTCCGCTTTGTCCATTTTTATAGCAAATCTATGTTTTAGAAATGCCGATGAACGTTTTCCAGTCATCTAAGTGTTCTAAATAAATTTCAGAAAATTGAATTGAAATCCAGTATTGGTAACAAAAGTAAAATAAACTGCAATATTTGACCAAAAACAAAGTTTGATAAAAACTAATGCTACTTTTTAAGAATGTTCACGGTTTGAACTGATTCAGACGCAACAGGATTGACATTTTTGAATGGGTTGACATTAAATGACGAGCCTACATAAATAGCCTAATCTATAAACAAAAGAAAATTAAACAAAGTTCAGACTAATGGCAAGAATAAAATTAACGGTATCCAAGCGGTAAATTTACACAGTAAACTAAAAGGAACAAGTTTTATAGAAGCGGATGCAAACAGATTGCAAAATTCGCAATTAATCAAGCTTAGGCGCACAAAAACAGCTCAAAGTTGAAAAATTTCACAGCAGGTTATGTTTCATTCAGGTGGAGTGATGAAACAGCTGTTTTAAAGATTAAATAGCTCGTTTTTTTAAGTGGAAGAATTTTAAGTTTGACCCGAAATGAAAAATAGTGTGAAGAATACATTTTTAGCGAAATATTTTCTTAAATGTCTATTTATCACATTAAATATCCAAGAAAAGTTCACTTTTGGATATAAAATACTTTCAGAAAGGTATTTTAAGTTCGCCTACAGAGCTCCTGCAAATTTTCTAATTTTTTTAGGAATGCCACGAAATTTTAGTACAATTTTAGGAATTTCAGGAGGTCTGAAATATTTTAGGGAATTTAGGAATTTTAGGGGGAATGCGAGCCTTGCACATTTACACACTTTAGCCGTCTGATGCTGTGGCAGATTTGGTTCAAAATACGCTTCTAAACAAATATTTTTTGTTATGAATGTAGAAAAATCTAAATACTGTTGAATATTAATTGACAGCACTTAAAAGAATTAAACTTCTTAGGATTCTCAAGAACTAATTCTAAAATTAAAAACTTGGTACAAAAGACACAGACTCATAAACCACATTAAGTACAGACTGTTTAATTTTTAGAATAGAATGTTTGATGTTATTTGTTTCTTTTTTAAGCATAAGCCAACTGACAGAACTTTTAAAAGTGTTTATTAACGATGAGTATTAAGTTTGGACTTGTTTTATCTTTATTATCATTTAGATTTCAATTACTCAGATTTACGAGTAAAAATGTTTCATTTGAGTAAGAATTACATAGTCAGCCACCCAAAAATCTATTTTTAACTTTTTAAAAAATTTCAGTTTGTTGGAAAAATACAAAGAGGCACACTGAGCTTTTTCTCCCCAGATAGCGGCACTCTCCCTAAAAAGGATGGCCACCCCTGTGCTAAACTCTAGTTCTGAGTGATTTTATAACTGAATAATTGATTTTATTGACAAATAACCATGACATTAATTCTGAACAGTATGTAATAATAATAATTACAGTAATAAAAGATAACAAGAGTTATAACCTATATCCAGTGATCTAAACAAACAATAGTTCAGTACAAATGCTATAAACTTTTCCGCCTAAAAATATCTCTCGGATAAACATTACTACAGCCTAAGAGTTAAAAGAACTTAAATGCCGTGTGTTTCCATTACGCAACATACTCCATTTTCTTTTGTTTACTCGATACAAACAAACTAAAGCTTTCCTGTTGCCAATAACCATTAAAATACAAACTGAAGATATTGTTCAATCAATATTCAACTTATAAAAAGCAGTACTAATTTTGATGGAAAAAAATAGATTTAGTTTCTGAACATTTCCAAATGTAGGGCATTTTCTTTAGTTTTATATAACTAAAAATGCCAACTACTTCTACTCTTCCTCGGAAAAAAAGATTAATACTTAAGCAGTTATGTATTTCAACCCTTTAAGTGCCATGGATACTACTTTAGGACCCTTTAATAATTGTTTTTCTACCTCTAAGTAATTAATTTTAATTTTTTGAAATTAACTAGAGTTCAATAATTAAGTTCCTAGTTTCATTGGTACTTTTTTCTAAAAATCTAGACGGTAATATCACCCAGTGAAATATATCTTAAAACGGAATTTTACGTCGCGGCCTCTCAAAGGGTTAACAAAATTTATGAATATTTTAGAATTTCCAACAATATATTATTTGTTTTTATTTAGTTTTTATTTTAGCCCAAAGCTGCCAAAGGATTTTTTTTAAACATAAATCACAAATTTAACCATGGTTTTTTGAAGTACTTTCTCCACGATCAGAACAAGAATTCTAAGCAAGAACTTTTTAAAAATTATTATTTATTTATTTTGAAGAAATCAGGCATTTAACCTTTTGGATCCGGGCTGATCATATAGAACTTTTCCTTTCGACCCAGGTAGTACGACAGTTGAACCACAGATTTCTTTTCCATTGAAAAGAGAAGGTGTAAACTGTCGTACCAGACGTATGAAACCTTGAAAAAAATCCCCGGCTCCATAGGGTTCGAGTGAAAATTTTAACCCTGTCCTCCAAAGAAAAAAGACTTATGGTACAACATGTGTATCGCCTGGTTCCTAAAGGTTAAGGGTATAAAAAAAGCTATCAACATACACAATGTCAGAGCTAGTCAATTCTGCACGCCTAATGATGGCTCTTGCCTGAGACCGGGTAATGTTGCGCATGTTTTCGGAATTAACGGCCAGGATGTAATCTCCGGCTTGAACGCTGCCGTCTTTTTCGACGGCACTGGCGGGACGGATGGATTTCACGACCATTCCATTCTGTCCTCGATCGGCAATGTCGAGGACCAGGCCTGGAAGTAGAAAGGAATTTAATTTTAGCAGCTGAAATCACTTTGTTGGGTAGGAAAGAATTTTCAAGAAGATTGGGTACATGCAATGAGCAAAACAGAAACTGTCGTAAAATGATTTACTTGTTCACCCACACGAAGCATTCATGCTTGACAGCAGCAACTCAAAAATTCCATTATTAACCTTTTGGAACCGGGCTGTTCATGTAGAAAATTTTCTTTCGACCCAGGTGGTACGACAGTTGAACCACGGATTTCTTTTTCATTGAAAAGAGAAGGTATAAACTGTCGTACCAGACGTATGAAACCATGAAAAAAACCTCTGCTCCAAAGGGTTTGAGTGAAAATTTCAACCCCGTCTTTCAAAGAAAAAAGACTTATGGTACAACATGTGTACGGCCCGGTTCCTAAAAGTTAATCAGTAATTTTTCAAAAAATAGACACACACACACACATTAGCACAAAGCCTTGTTAATTTTCACCGTTT